>DWJK01004308.1:0-12147 GCA_018248815.1 Croniades pieria auraria
CGTGCCATTGGAGAGGCCTATGTCCAGCAGTAGACGGGAGCAGGCTGATGATGATGATGATGATGATGATTGGATCGCGTACCTACAAACATTTTGAACGTTCCTTTCACAGACGTATTTTTCTGAGTGGACGTCACAAGTACAGATGTAAAAATGTAACATGAAGCTTTAATACACGCCAGATTCCATCCGACCTGTCACACTTCAGGGAAGATATAATAAACACCTACACAGAATACGCACATAGCTCTACACATATCAAATAACCAGTAGCAACATTACGAGCACAGGAGCGCCTCTTCTGATGTATTCAACCTTATTACAATTTAAAAGGAAATTCGTACACAAAAAGTGGGTGTAGGCACGTTTGGAAGATTCTAGAGAGAAAAAGGGAATCCTATATTTAGACCGTTTTTTTTTATACATGGCTTGTTAACAGACATTTTTTATTCGTCCTATTTTAGTTTAATATAATAGTAGATGAGCAAGCTGTAATCAGAAATGGCCGCCAGCCAGTAAATAAATAGGCAGCCATCACAGATGATCGCTAGCGCCACGCAGTAGTCTTTTACAACTTACCTGAAACAGGACTGTTTGGTGTCATTTCAATAAGACCATTAGTATCATGCGATGCTCGAAGTGCTGCTTATACCAATGACTGTGTTAGTACTATGGGAGTATATAGAAGTATTTTGTTCCAAAATCATCTCTATTAACACTACTCATCTGATACTCTTGGTTTAGTCTTCTTTTAAAATGTCCTCGATTTTAGTCAATTTTACTCTATTTATCAAACGAGCTGTTTAAATCTGTTTCGTTTTTGCCTGTTATCAAATCTTAATGACATATAGCTACATGAAAAATGTCCTCGGTATTGATTAAAATTCTAATTAGAATAAAATATGAAATATCACGTTTCAGAGCCCGCATTTAACATAATCTCGTTCGGCCACTATCGCGCTAAGCTTATAAATAGCTGTCTTGTAATTAACAAAGGTAATTTGAGTGGCTTAGCCCGTACTAGGCTAACGACGATCCTCGCTCCGAATTTCCGTAGAAAGTGTCGGGGAAATGTTCTCGGAAAAAATAACAGTCACCGCTGTGAATAATCGCGGCCATTTTGTTGATTGCGTTTCTTCCTTCATAGATCTTTCGGTAATTGTTATGGTTTCTGTATGAAGAATTATACTACACAATAGTCTATTTTATGTTAAGAATTTTTCAACAATACAAATACAGTCATAAGCTTAATTTAATCATAATTTGACAAGCCGAGGACAGGGCGCGATGGCGCTCATTGAGGGAGGCCTATGTCCAGCAGTGGACTGAGATAGGCTGATGATGATGATGATGACAAATACAATAGCCTGGTCCAATGGTTGTAACACTACTATTTTGTTTCACATCCGTAGTGTGAATACACGCCACATGTACTAGAGAAACTCAGAACCGTTGGGGTGACAAGTTCTAGAGTGGAGACCCCGACTTGACCAGCATAGTATAGAACGGCTTCCAATGAGATAGGATGACGTTCTGCGAAAGGCGGCAAATAGAAGCTGGATGCGTCTACTCGAAGCTACAGCAACATAATCAATTCCGGAGGATATATGATGATTGCCTAAAAATGATACATATTTACATTGACAGTATGTTTTTCCTCGTATTTTGTTATCATAAATTAAGTACATTTGACATCAATTGGTCTTTATGCCTGTTGATTGGACAAATATGTGGTATCCATAAAAACCTTATGTCTCTAATCTTGTCTTGGTTTAATATTATCTATTGTTTTTATTTACTCTATTCATTTTAACACAGAATTGAAAGTTTGCCGTTTAGCTATAGAAATAGATATGGCGTGTTACCTTTTCGGTAGAACTCAGGTTAAAGGTTCTACCGATTAAATAAATAAGAGTGTATGTTTACACTATGTACATATATACATATGTATACTTTTTTTAAACAGTTATAGATATTTACTATACAGAAGCTGCCTAAGAGAAGACGTCCGAAGAACCCGAATACATAGGAATTCAATTTGGAATCATTTTATCATGGCCGTTTATAATTTCGTTAACAGTTATCCCATAAGTCTTCCTATTGGACGTTAACTCTTGGACAATCCTGCATATATTGAGAGGCTCTTACAACAATATTTGAGTAGCACACTTTAACAAATTCTTCTTCTGCAACAATTATTTTATTTCCGAGCGACTTTGCAATCATAATAATAAATCATAAATGTAATTGGTAGTGCTCATACGACTGCGGCACTAAAACCAACCAGCGAGCGAAAGACTAACCAGTTTATCATATAGACAATCTGAACCGCGCAATGGCGTATTTAAGTTGAAATACTACTGTTCATTATGATTTAGTGACGTCCAGTTAGCACTGAAATCGGTCCCCGAACAGCGACTCGTAACGAAACTAACCTAAATTCAGGGTATTAATATAAATTACTTGGGTTTACAGATCCTTTTGGGAGTTGAATTGATGTTATTTCCCCGTACACAATGTGTAAAGGTTTTGTTTCAAAGGAACACCTTTGTTTTGTACATTACTAGTCGGGTTAGGACCATAAATCTCATGATTTTAGCTCAATTAGTGGATAAGCGTTTGAAATTAAGATACAATTATAGTTAAAACCAGATTTTTAGCACCGAAATATGTCACAGATAATTTGCACCTCATCGTACAGTTTTACATACATACATACACACATATTATGTATGTAGGTACGGATTTTTATAATACCCGCAAAGTGCAGTTTTCCACAATTCTGGCAGAAAACTTCGATGTAGAGCTTTTCTGAAAATTTGACAGTTCATCTAGATTTTTTTTGTTAATCTGTTGTCATAAGAGACTAGAGCGCATATTTCCTTATTGTCTACACTAACCGTCTGCCAGCCCACACTTGGCCAGCATGGCAGACCATGGACTCAACTCTGCCCATTGAAGAGGTGACCCGTGTCTAACAAATGAACATTAAAAAGGTCGATGGTGATGATAGACTCGATCTTTTATCGTTAAAATATCATATATCTGTTAGTACAAAAATTACTTAGCGTTTAATATGTTCCAATTTTATTTATTTATCAAAGTTCATTCATCTCTCTCCGGCTCTTAAACCTAGATAAATAATGCCACTTGACACCATTCGCGAGTGAAAAATAAAAAGAAAATAGAAGCGGTAAGTATTTTTGTAGTGATGCCGCGAATTTATAATGAAATACACTCTAGTGGTTAGATAGCTTGACGAAAATTAAAAGAAAAATACATTTTTTCGTCGCTATTTCAGTAACGAGACGAAATATATAGCGGTTATTTCGTTCTGCCCAAATTTATTAGACCAATTAAACAACTGTGGAATTTATGACGAAAGAAGCAGAAATTAAAACGCAATCGATCCTAAGTAAGTATCACTAAAACGTTATTTCTGCTAGTATATATTGGGCAACGTAGTCATTGGACTTTAGTAAGAAACGGGCCACATTGCAAACTTGATCTAATCCCTATTAATAACATATTACTAAACGCTACTGAAGCAAACAGACTTCGGGAGTACGTCAGCTAGTCACATGATATAATAAATTGCTAATGTTTATTTCTTGTTAATTTGTTTTTATAAATATCAACTCAAATCGGCTGCGAAACAATGAAATAAATTGAAATTGATCCCGGGACCTTTGAAATTTGGATCCCGGATAGCTATTTCAGGTTGATATCAAAATAGCTGTTAATCGAAGGCTAACAAAAATAAAACAATTACGTGACTTCTTGATAAAAAAAATCAAGGGTTGAGTTTCCAAAGTTACCGGTAAAGAATTTAATTGAATTTGACAGGGATGTTTGTTCGGATTTAGGGTATCGATGATATAGATTTCAAGTTTATTTCGGGAAAATGGCGTATTATATTTGGTTACGCAATATTTTTCCCAATCAACGATTAACAAACCAAGTAAAAATAAGGCAAACGGTTTGAATATCGAGATTTACCTTGTTCTATACGAGTTGAATTGAGGCAGACAGGAGTATTTAAATGTAGGAGGTTCAACTACACCATAAGTATGGAAACAATTCTCCGACATAGACTCGTATCTATATTATGAAATCAGCAGATATTCTTCTCCTAAAAAAACGACGACATGGCGTACAGTCGCAGTTGGCAGGGCTTACATTTGGATTTATATCACGTACTAGACACCATTTGAAAGATCTCTAACCTTTCAGACCAGTACACTGTGCACTTCGAAACGACATTGATAATTACGAGTACCTCGTTTATTCACTGATTTTATAACAGCAAGTGCGGCTATGCTTCTACATATGACCAACATTATCTTTTGCACCGCACTGCGTACCAATGAGATGTACTCGGGTGTAAACGTTTCCGTCTTTTTCTGTTAGTAGGACTAGAGGATTGCTATTTACCACAAACGTGTCTGATCTAGAATGAGGTTCTTTCATCTGCTAAATCATAAGTATTTCGAATTGTAGCGGTAAAAGAAAATGCCCCTCAAGGCAGTTTCGTGTGTTGATTCAAGTACAATATTTTACAATTTCTTCAAGTCATTATCTGTAGCTTGGACAGCATTCGCTTCAATTAGTCCATCATAACAGGACTGACTATGACTGGTAAAGTTGCCTTGTATCAAGGAAAAAGGTGAAAAAAACAGATAGTAGGGAAGGCATTTGGGACATTTTAAATTATTTCTTAACTTTTTGAATAAAAATGACCCGCAATATGTGTCTTCCTCGGAACTTTTTTTCACTGTATCTGACTCCGACAGCAAAATCCATGTAAGAAGTTGCCAAATCTGGTGCTGAAACCGGGGGTTCCATAAATCCATTAGGGGTCCAAACGATGTGCTATAATATTCATACACGGGGAAGCTATCAGGACGTCGAATGACCCCTTTCACGGCATCTACAAAGAGCCGTCGACACGCTTCGTTACTGGGACTTCGTGACACACTTGCGAACTGCGCCTAGAATTTTTTTTCTCACAATGGCAAGGGACACTGTCATCGATATAGTTATAAACATATCTAGTATATGCTGTTTTAAGACGCATTTTATAAATTTTCGTTATAGTTTAGAAAAGAAGATAGAATTTCTATGACAGGTGGAAGAATGACAAAACCATACAATGCGAATGTTGGTGGAGGCAGCTGTCGAGGGAGACCGCCTCTCACCTATATTGATTAAATAAGTTAGATACACAAATGATCGAGGGTAGAAGTCTCCAAAATCGGTGTTTAAGAGATCCTACCCCGTAAGAAACCCGTCGCGATACTATTGTAATCACAATATTTTATACATCTATCTCTCTCACACAATCCAACTGCAAGCGCTTGCACATTATCCGAAATTACATGGTTAATCGGTACATGCCGATATTAACGATAGATTTATAACCAAAATAGGATTGATTGTATTTTAACGATGTGTCTACATCATTGTGTTATTTCATATACATAACATAGGAATAAGTAGACGCAAGAGAATATGAAGGACGACGAACAATACTGTAGAACACTAGGGTCCTTTAGGACCGCCGAATTTATATTTAGATATATTAATATCAGGTCAATTGTCTAAAATTGTCGCGGACAATATGAAAGGCAGATAATTACCCTTATTACAAATACCCTAATACATATTATTACCATAGACTTCCAAAGACATTTTCCATTTATTTATGTATTGTAATTGATTGGGTATATTGTGGGTTTGAAATATGTTTACCATGAAACAATTACTTTGATGGCTTCGTCAAATATTTTCCACAAAAAAAAAAAATAATAATCAACCCATTTGTTATTCCATTGTTGGGGTGGCAAGTGCGGGTTGGCAGACTTCACACATCTTAGTTTTTTTTATAAATTCTAAGGTGTCCAGGTTTCCTTACAACGTTTTCCGTCACCGTTAGCAAGTGATATTTAAAATTAAAACGCACTTTTATAAAGAGGTGCGTGCCCTGGATTTGAACCCAGCACCACCGGAGTGAGAGGCTGAATTTTTAACCACGGGGCTATCACTGCTTAAATTTTCCTGTTTTAAGTATTTTTTTTATATTAATAAAATGTGCTAGTAAATTATGCCTCACATTTGGTACTATCTGGTTGTAATATATAATATTTTAAAATTTTAATGGAATGAAGATATATAACAAAAAAAAATTAAACGTGTAACTTACTGTTTTTCTGTTTTTTTTTCTTACTATCGTACACACGTTATTTTAGCAGAGCCTGTTTAGTTTATTATAACAAAATAATTTTAAGCCCATAAATATCACATTATTCCCAAGTGGTTATATTCACTGAAAGCGTTGAGACTTTTCATATTGAAGGATAGAAAATTATTACACATCGGCCTTACATCAACAGACCTGAAAATATGAAGTGTTCCAAATACCCACCCGACCTAAAAACAAAAGCTCCAAAAAATAACGAACCAACTTTGAAGCGTTGCCGTTTAACGTGCACACATCAACAAGAACCACGCTTTTATATCCCATCCCATATTTTCCTCATTAAAGAAACGAGAAGCTCTTTGCATGTTCTTCAGTGAATTTTTTTTTCATAGTGATATCGCATGAGAAACAAACACACGGCCCATCATCGTAAGTGGTCGACGGTTCTCGCCTTTACACGTATATTCTAATAGCAGAAAATTTACCTGTCTCGATCATTACATTATTTCAACACGTAATGACAAACTAAGATGTCTTTTTAGTTACTATATATATAGGTTTATAAATAATAATTTAGCTAACGTAACATCATGCCTGTAATCCTCGAAAGAGTAGGCAGAGGAGTGTAGTACTCTCCTACATTTCGCCAGTTACGTTTAAGTCCCATGGAATAGGTGGTGAGCCTATTGCTATACACCGGGCACTAATCCAGACTCCGAGTCACTACCAGAAATTCTAAATTAGAAAATTCCTATAGTATCCGTTCCGGGATTTGAACCCAGGACTCGTTCCCGTTCGGCAGTCTTGCTTGCAACCACTCGACCAACGAGGCAGTCAAGTCATAAATTAGCTATATACAAATAATAGGTAGGCACTATGTTGTATAATCAACAGTTTTCTTAAGTGTTTCTTCTTCGTGATTCGTTCCCTCATTGCAGAGGATCGTGGCTCTTTTGCGTCAGTGATCTCTCAATGGTGTCATAAGTGTTTACCCGCCTTCAAATAAAACGTAAGCCTGTGGTCATGTTATTGAACACAGTATTTTCTGTTTCTTTGACTTGCCTATCACAATAATATTTATATGCAATACACCAGTAAATTCTTAGATGCTGGAGATTTCTATAGGCGAAGGGTACTAAGCATCAGGTGAGTCGTCAGCCTGTTTGCCATGCTTTTAAAATATATTTAGTCACATAGTGCAATAGAATTTCAGTGAGCGCCAACGTGAATATTTGGACCCAAAAATAGAGTCTAGCGCAATTACCACCAATACAGTTACATTGACACTCTAATAGTAACGCTTTTTAAACGCTCACGAAGGTCCTATTAGAGAATATGTGATTTTGCTCCCGAGTTAAGTGAATCGGAAGAAACTATTCTCAGGCAGCGGTAAAGAGAGTCCGTACGAAGCAAACAGCTTAAGTAGATGATTCTGAAGTAGATAAGTAGTTTTAAGAAGAACATCACACGTACGATACTGTTTTATTTGTGCCCCAAGGTTTGAGTCTGATGACTCAGGCCCGTCAATCTAGTGGAGGTTGTTTGAGCCCACAAAAAAATATATCGAAGAAGAGATGATGCTCTAACAATACGAAGTTGGAAAAAATCTAGTTTATTACTTCTAGTGTTTTAAAGCATCATTCAAACAAATGCCTAAAAGAGGTAAGTGCGAATATATTGTTAACATTTTGCACTGTTATGTAAATAGGTCTTAATAGCTTATTTCATTCGAAGAACGTAATTAAAGTCAATAAATATTGCGCGAAAATTGTATTATTAATTTAATTGATATAAGTTAAATTAAACAACTTAATTATTTTTATAAACTAGCAAAGAAACGCATTATGAAGCTCTGATATTATATGGTACGTATATAGAAAATATTCTCAATATGACAAATCAGCAGCGTCATATTATATACTGTCTTTTGATTTCTGTTTATCCCGTAGCGACCTAGTTTTATCGTTATTATAGTTCGACGTCATAAAAATGTGATATTTTTTATGCAAACGCTGCGACAGACTACTGTGTCAACTCATCTCGTAGCAAATATGTACTCGCTGTAAAGACACGTCTCGGAAACGTCTCGCCTCATACAAATACACTAGTTACTTGGCAAAGAGATTTTTCCTGGAAACTATAAAATATGTTAGCTAAGTCTCATGTAAAATATAGCTACAAAATTCCAAAAGAAAACCGAGAAGAAAAAAATCAGACGAGTTATGTGCGGTCCTTTAAAAATTTTAGTGAACCACAGTTTGTTTTACTGAAATAACAGCGCCTAAAAACAAAAAATATATATCTTGATTACTAGCAATGTTTACCCCAATTACAGTATAGTTATTTAATTACGAGTATATAAATTTAGTTCCATTTTTAGAAAGAAACACGACCTTTTATTTGTAAATATTGTATAGCTACTGGTTTGTGTATGTATAACAATGTATAATTTCGCTGAATTTACATATATATTACAAAAAGAGTCATTGAGAGTGTTCTGTTTCATTACTGTCGAATTTGACCAATAGTTCGGTTACAGATATAGAACCTTCAGGCTATGCTGAATGATCTCTACTTTGAACGGCAATAGCTATCTAGAAATTCTATCTAATAGAACTGAAATAAAACAGCGCCACTAGCTGAACTCGACGGTCATATTTACCATGCTTGTTATCCCATTGTCCCCTGCCCTCTAAACTCCGCGCTACACATTCCGTCTTCAAGAAAGTTACCTTAGCATTATATCTCTGCCAAATTAGTAACATTTCTTTAAAGTTCTGGAAAACTAAAGGGTTTGCAAAACTTCCAAAACGTTGTATACATAGATACATACCCATACAAGTTTACGCATTAAAATGTTAATCTGTGAACTTTTTCAAAGCAACCGGCTTTTGATGAGCCAGACCCATCCTTCTCACTTACGTAACTTAGTTACCCGGCATGAAAGTTAACGAACTGTGCTTGATCCGGCCAAGGGATTCCATCAAATCAACGACATGGCCCAAGTTTTATGTTTATAGTTCCTCACCTCTGACAGAACTTGGCGATTCACTAAATTCCCTCGTACTTCTTAAGTGATTGGTTGTTTTTCTTCGGTCATGTAATCGTTGCTAGTTTTGCTTAATGTATCCTTACGTTTTATGTTAACTTCTACTTTAGTCTAGTCCATTGTTCAAAGACAGTTCGCTACCTTTGACCAGTACCTCGAGCGTAAATTTGTCGTATTAATAATCATTACATGTGAGTAGGAATTTTTTTTCAGAGCTTACACCCTTGTTATTTATCTCTGTACATAAAACAGTCACTTTGGTACCTTTTGATATAACACTAATTTAGTCGATTAACAAAATATACAAATTTTAAAAACATACAAGTTTTACTGTCAGTTACAATTAAACCAGATTTCTTTAAAAACACGTTATCAGCGAATTCGTACCATCATTCATCCGGTATTTGATTACAAGAAAAATCCAGAATCCAACGTTCGGAAAGCCCTTTCAATCGTGTTTGATTACAGACCCGATTTCGTCAAGGAATCAAGCCGGAATTAAATAATGTCGGTTATATTTGCGCGCTACCCTCCACCTTTGAACATTTCCTGCGTCATTCGAACGTTCCTATCAAAGCTATGAGCTATCAAATTTTCTCCCCAAAACGCCGTTACGCGTTCTTTCAAGGAGAAGCAATTACCATAAGCTGAATTTCATGAGCGATATACTTTACAAGTAACATTGTACTCACTGAATTCTCGGAGTCTGGATCTATGCACGGTGTATGGCAATAGGCTCACCACCACCACCATGGGACGTAAACGTAACTGGTGAAACGTGGGATGGTACTACACTCCTCTGTCTACCTTTTCGGGGATTACAGGCGTGATGTCACTTTCTTTTATTGTACCCACTGTAGCAGCTTAACGTTCTATGACAGTTGTTTACTTATATTTACTATTTACCGACTTGTGGCCGCGATTCGGAAAATAACGAACGACAAAACAGAAACTGAACGAAAAATGACAATCGACAAACAGGGTAAATATGCTTCCACAATACGCATGTTAAAAAGATTAGTGACATAATCTACCTAGTGATATCAGTGAGAGCATGGTACAATATTAAAGTATATTTTATTTCTGGAAATAAATATTATATATTTCTATAAATAAATATAAAAATTTATTTCTGTAAATAGAATATACTTTATAAATATTTATTTACAGAAATAATTTTCTATCAAAAGTCTATTTCCGATTTCAAATGACATTGCTTTTGCATGCACAGAAATATGTATCAAAAGAACTGCACGAGAGAAGCCTCACTTGGCAACGAACTTAATGCCGTATTTTGAACAATAAAAAAGTTACTTACACTGACTGACAAAACGTACAACTTTAATAGTATCAAATCAATATTACAACAGCAATAACTTATGCCAAGATAAAAGCAGCAAAAAATAATTGCACCAAAACTGATTTAAGGAAATTCGGAAAACGCATTCGTATCTATATGCTACTGTAATCCGACGCAAAAACATATATTTAAATTAATATTAACTGAACAATGTACTAAGTTTAAGTAACATTCGGAGCTAACGCCGGGCCGCAACGCTCCTGGCAGGGGCCCAACGGAGCAGAATGTGGGACGCGCGACACATTTCTTATACAAACCGTTTTAGAAAATGAAAGAGCATTGTATCTACGGCATTTTAATCTTTAAAAGAGAATAAGGGCCATATTAAAAAGTTGCATCCGAGAAACGAATTTGCTGTGGACTTTTAAGACAGGTAAGTGGTTCTTCGTAGCACTCCCTAATTTGTTTATGTCAATTTTGTAATAAAAAGTTGATGAGATTGAAGATATCACGAACAATATGACAACCTGACAAAAAGTTATATGTACAGTTAAGAGTAAAAACAATAATATTAGATAATTTAATATAAAATTTCGGTTTATTCTATATTACAATTAATAACCTGATTTAGCTGTAATATAAAATAAATCAAGAATGGTCTAAAACTTTAAGGCTTAAAATTACCCTCGTTTTAGACACTAAGTCTAAATATATTCCTGAAAACCCTAATTTTCATTGAAAACAATAAACAATATTTTATTAAAATAGTAATTTTGATTAGGTAAATTTGACTGCCTCGTTGGTCGAGTGGCTGCAAGCGCGACTGCCGAACGGGAGGTCCTGGATTCTAATCCCGGATCGGGTATTATAGGAATTTTCTAATTTAGAATTTCTAGTGGTGATTTGGAGTCTACGTAAAACGTAACATCACGCCTGTAACCCCCGAAGGGGTAAGCAGAGTAGTGTAGTACACCCTTACGTTTCACCATTTACGTATAAGTCCCACAATGGAATAGGTGGTGAGTCTATTGCCATACACCGGGCACACATCCAGACTCCGAGGCACTACTAGAAATTCTAAATTAGAAAAATCCAATAGTACCCGACCTGTGATTTGAACCCAGGCAGTCGCGATTGCAACCACCCGACCAACGAGGCAGTCAATTATAATATTTATAAGTTAATTACAAACATATTATACATATTATACAAGCTTCTAATTATTCACAAGCTTCAATAAAAGCTCGTAATTAAGTAAATAATGATATCATAACTGGATTTCCAGGGCTGAATGCCTCGCTCATTACTGACGTCGTTAGTATAACTGTGTTCATTTTGTTATAAACGACATCAGATTCCGCGGCACCGCAGCAAAGACGCCTATTTGCGATGATATTTATTTTGATTACATGACTGTTAATTACCGGTTACTATTGTAATAGTGTAAATTACATATCCATAAAATATCACTTGCTAACGGTGAAGGAAAACATCGTGAGGAAACCTGCACGCCTCAGAATTTATAAAAAAATATTTTCTATGGTGTGTGAAGTCCGCCAACCCGCACTTGGCCAGCGTGGCGGACTACGGCCTTAACCC
>DWJK01004309.1:0-12146 GCA_018248815.1 Croniades pieria auraria
CGGCACATTTCTTACGCTTTGACAAGGTGTCCGTTCTGGCGAGGGAAAAGTTTTTAGTACCTCGTAAGATACGAGAAACAATAGAAGTGAGCCGACGTTCCAATTTCAACCGGAACAATGGGTGGACAGTGCCCCCCGCCCGGAATCCCGAAAAACGTACGTAAGTTAAGCCGTTACATTTTTAATCATGTGTTTAAAAACTTACGAAACATTTAATAGTAAAATTCTGCCTATAATTCCCAAAGGGTAGGCAGGTGAGTGCAGTACACTACCACATTTCACCAGTTACGTTTACGTCCCATTACGCAAGAAGGTGTGAGGCTATTGCCATACACCGGACACAGATCTAGACTCCGAGCTACTTCTAGAAATTTCTTCTAAGAAATCTAAGTTAAAGGAATCCATTAGTATCTGACCTAGACATCAAATTCAGGACCCCTCGGTCAATAGTCGCGCTTGCAGCCATTCGACCAACGAGGCAGCCAAATAATAAAATACAGAATACAATGTATACAAGCATTGTTAGGTAAATAAAGATATGCCTATATTGCATATAAACCACGATATACTTGTATAGAAATCACTATGCGTATACCGAATGAAATATTAATTATCCTAAGCTATCTACTTACCTATTATTGTCACAACGCGACTCATAATGAGATTAGAGAGTTGATTTCGATACGACAATTCAGGTAATTGTTTACGACATACGGTATACACGTACGCCAACTCGACAATACTACTTAGTTCAGATATATATCTTCTTACGAGTATGTCACAATGGCGTATATTCCTCCAAAATTTTCCGACCGAAAACGTGTAATAACATTACATTTTATATTTAGAAAAATGTACTTTAGCATGTACGACTGTCATTTGATGGTGCAGTCATTGCAAGCGTGAATGCTGAGCAATAAGAAACCTGGGTTCAATCCTCAAGTCGGACGAAATACATTTATTGGATTTTTCTCATTTGAAATTCCCAATAGTACCACTGTCTTCATTTGAGTCCAGTGTATGGCAATAGGCTCATCCCCATTAACATGAACAATATACACAACTGGTGAAAAGTGGGAGTATTCCTTTGCCTTCCCCTTCGGCGAAGTGAAGGCGTGATGCTGTATTACTATATTGTGAGTATAATAAGTTCTGTTGATATTTTCTCCGGCAACCTTTTAGCCTTCGATTTAAAACGTATTTGAGGATATATCTGTGGCCCGCTACCCCCTATAACTAAGTAAGCCGCCTAGAGTACCGAAAACTTCGAACACTTTAATCCTACCCCGATTTCAGGGGAGGTTCAAACCTAATAATGTCGCGTAAATGAGTCGCAGCCGGCTAAGCTGCTTAGCGCGTCATTAAAACAACTTTGTCATTATAAAATAGCGTGAAAATATTTGCAATGGAAAATGTATCCTTACTAGTGCTCTCGTATTGTAGTCGCTGATATTTGCTCTCTGACTAGTACGGAACAAAGACTACTTGCCTACTCTTTGTGCGACAAAGTTTGAATTAGAACGTTATTTCGAGTTGCATTTCCTTGTAAAATTCAATTCGTGTCGAAATGTTGGAAACAAAATTTATGAACGACAATTTGGGGTCTTAGTACGGTCACTAGCACATGTATGTAATTTAATTCTCTTTAAGAATTTCAATTACCATTTGGCCAGTTTGGCCATTCCTGTAACTCTACTCGTTTCGAGAGGGGACTCGAGGCTAACAACGGTAAGCTTAAATGATTTATTAATGATGAAGAAATGAAAAAACAATTTTTTATTCCTTGAAAAATAAACCGAAAGTAAAGCCCTAAACTTATTTTCATCTATCTTTATAAGAAGACGTCTTTTAGATCTCAAAAATTTCATAAAACATGTGTATAATACAGAAAATAAGTCGATTAATACATCCTTAATATACAGCCTGACCTGAATGTCAAGGTGCGTGAAATTAATGTTCGACGTCAAACTCGTCGTAGAAGTTACGGTCGATCAGATTAGAATGTTGGTAAATAATTACTTTTTTAAGCACGCGAACCTTAGACTATTTAAAAACCTTCAAAAAAGTCGTATCAAAGCAAATTGTAACAAATCGAGTTAATTCCTAGTTATAAGGACTTTTAGTCTTTCCTGTGATAACAATGTTATTATTATCATATCGTCACGCCAGATCTCTTGTGGGATAGGTACAAAGTAATAATGCGGGTAGCAGAAAGATGGATAAAAATAAAGAAGTTTAGAAATAAAACCCGCGATATGACTGGAATGCATATAAAATTTGGGTGATTGTACGGAGCTCGGAGCAGCTTAGAATAACCGTAAATCTGTTCAGCTCGTGTATCATCATATTCTTTCTGACTTCGAAATAGTAAAATATTGCCAACTTCATAAATTTTTATTCAGGCTTCCTTCTTTGACTTTAATGTACGATATTATAACAGCTTATTTTTAAGATAATTATTAGTTATTTCTTATAACTACTTATACTAAAATATAATTACCAAACACGTTTAAAAAACCGCGCGTATCTTAACAAAATTAGATTAAAGTACTCCCCTCCTCTTCCCAGTATAAATGCCAAAACACTTAAAGGGAGTCCAAACGATTAATCTACAATTCAATTGGAAAATAACAAGATACATTTAGCTGAAGTAGACTCTTGGTAGGTATCGAATATGTAACATAAGCGTAGTTTCAACTACGAGAGTGATTAAACTTCGTTCATACATTGATCACCTTAAAATGGTTCAGACTTGGAGTTAAACTTGGGATGGGTTGTATACAGCTTAAGTTTTTCGAAATTGATTTGTGATTAAATTTTCGTCTAGTATTTGAACTTTTCCCTTCCTGAGTAGTATTTGATGAATAATAATCAAACTAGTCTGTATTGAAATTGCCTTTAATAGAGGAAGTGATTCCAATTTTATAATAATCTACATTTTCTGCGCATATCTTTGATTAAAATAACTGTTTTGTATTTGAGACTCAACGTACCAAATACTAAAATTATATATATAACCTACTTGAAATACTGAAATAAAAAATGTAACATCACGCCTGTAAGCCCCAAAGGGGTAGGCACAGGAGTGTAGTACACCCCCACGTTTCACCAGTTAGGTTTAAGTTTCACAATGGAATAGGTAGTGAGCCTATTGCCATACACCGTACACACATCCAGACTCCGAGTCACTATTAGAAATTCTAAATTAGATAAATGCAATAGTACCCGACTCGGGATTTAAACCTAGGACCTCCCGATCGGCAGTCGCGCTTGCAACCACTCGACCAACGAGGCAGTCCATAGAAGCAGATAGCGGAAATACTGAAATAATTTTTGAAAAAGTGACTTAATTCGGAAACAGCAAATATTATGTAATAGCAGTCTAATGAAAGCTTAGGTACGTACTATTAAAATCTTAAATCCAGCAATCTTTGGATTACACCGACAGTCATCTTAAGCACGCGAGCAAACATGTTATTTGCAGGAAAGTTATCTACCTACGAATAGTAGCGCGTGCTTCTGCATCAGTGGTGTATAGATTTTTGAATATTAATGCATTTCTTTCAAAGATTTAAAATGTCAATAGAAATTTTACGAACTTTTGGTCTTTAACAGTATCAATCTATTTATTACCTTGAAATCAATGTTGAAACCATTATTGAAAGCGTGGGATCTAAAATCAGTCATAAAGGTGACATTTTGTTGTAACTGTCATTTTCTATTCGGTAGTATTTGTCATATTCGCTCAATGAATATTACGTTGTTTCAATAAATCTTATCCTGTCTCAACCCTTTTCATTCTGATAGGAGACCCGTGTCCCATATGGGAGTGTTAAAAGGGCTCATATGATGATTCCGAAAATAGATTTATTATAAAATATTGGTGTATCTGATTTTAGTATATCTGCGAAACAAACTCTTCAGGTGTGTGAGTTTTAACGACATAATGTTGACATTGAATGCAGAAAAAAAACAAATAAGACTACAGAAAATTGTGTAGCAATGTAGTTACAGTTCATACAGAAATATCCGTAGGAAGACTGGATTTTTAGTAATGCCCTTTATTATATTCAATTTTTGTACACTATAAAACACGGTTTTATTTTTATCACTGAAGTAAACACTCTTTATATAAAAAATATTGTACCATCTAATGAGTAAATTTTTAATAGAAGGTCGATAAAGGGTAATCAGCCTTTGGATATATACGTGGATAACACTTTGAATATTGTCTATATGTTCAATTATTTCGTTATACACACTGCAACCCTCGGAATTTATGGAAATCCAGCAGAGCGTGGCCTGGCTTGTAAGGCGGGAAAGGCAATATACAAATTTGTAATTAATTTATTGCAGGGCTCGTCTTGCGTAGTACGTTCTAGCATTGTCTGCCAGAATAACGGCTTCCATGTCACCAATGATTTATTTCATGCTATTGTTTACATTAAAAGTATGCGGTATTTTCAGCAAATTTCCAAATATCAGCACTTAAATAGGAACAAGTGTTTGTGTCCCCAACCAACTCAAAGTCAAGGGAAATATGCGCTGTTTTTGGAATGAAATTATTCGTGACGATTCATTGGTAGGTGAGATGGCATTCTCGACTACATAAATAATCTATTCTTCAGTTTCGTCTTTAAGTGACATTTGGCAGCTACAAACGTCTGTTGCACTTAGATAAATGTTGCTTATATTTGATAAAAGCCATTACGTCACTACCTTTCATTTTCTGTTCCGTTCATAACTAATTTGGGATTGAAGCGATATTTTTTTCTCTTCTATTCTTCCTGTAACCTGCCAAATAAGCATTCATAATGTCGTTATTCATATCGACTCACTGCAAATCAACTATATTGTCATTGGGTTTCGTCTCTCTTTATAACCACCGCTATTCACGTTCATTATATATTTTCTTTTGTGATTTTCGAAACTCTTTATAATACCCATCCACATATTCAATCTTTTTAGACGGTTTGCTTTAGTTTTTCTATGACCGATGCTATCTTTAAGCTTTCATGAGATATTCATTTGTAACGTTTGCCACTTTTGTTATTCTGCACCACCAATTTACATTTATATCTTTGTTACGTGCAGGCGTTTTGCATTCGTTCTGGTCTTTCATCAACAGATAAAACTTTATTTATTTGAAGTCATATAGTCAAATTTGATTGCCAACACATCTCGTTCATAAAATATTTTATAAAATTTATTCAAGTTCAATAATTGAACAAAAATGTTTTTTAATGATTTATGTTTCATTTTACATATGAATCAAAAATTAACACAGATTTTATTAACAAATAAAAGTTTTTCTAACACTGAAATTTGTAGCATTACATTAATTCGAATTAGCCTTACTTTTTGCAGTCTGAGAGGAGATCTGTGTCTAACAGTAGGACGTCAAACGGTTATTTTTTCCATTTATAATAATACTATTCTTGTATGAAAACAACAAACACATGTACATTTTTGCGAATGAGTAATAATAATTTATTAAACATTTTAGATTCACAAAAATTGTTACAATAAAATTAAGGATGATGATGAGTGCGAATAGTGATGGCATTTCGATAAGATTTAATGTATTCATACGTGCATCAATAGATCGTTCAAACGTTTATACTTAATGGAGCTGTAGTGAACTTCACACCAAAGAACTGTAATCCTCTTTCACGTTGAAAGGAGAGGCTTTGTGGGATCAACGGGTGGTGCAACACGCAGCGCGTCTCTCCCTACAAACGGCTCCTCTTAACCCGGGAATAGATCTCTCAAACATTATATTTATATTGTCAAGATTATGATACATCAAGATTATTATACGAATCCGACGCGCATGTATCAGGAGAGTAATGAAACAATGAGCGCGTCAGGTCACGTAAAGATGGAGATATTTAGCACTCTGTGCTCTCTACATTCATCGCAAAGGACCTGCCGTGATAATATAATAATAACCAAACATTTATAATGTGAATGTTAACGTATGCAGACACGAGTAACTGGTGCTCACCGCTTACTTATAAGTGACATAATATAATAATAATAGAAGCAGTGATAGCCTAGTGCTTAAGAATTCAGCCTCTCACTCCGGCGGTGCTGGTTTTAAATCAATGGCGCGCACCTCTTTACAAAAGTGCGTTTTAAATTTGAATATCACTTGCTAACGGTGAAGAAAAACATTGTGAGGAAACCTGCACACCTTAGAATTTATAAAAAAAAATCTAAGGTGTGTGAAGTCTGCCAACCCGCATTTGGCCAGCGTGGCAGATTATGGCCTTAACTTTCTCAATATGAGAGGAGATCCATATTCCAACAGTGGAATGATAAATGGGTCGATTATTATTATTTTTTTAAGAAAAATTTACTCACTATAGTTCAAAACAGACTTTTTAAAATTAGATAACATACTTTTAAAATTACTTGTCATAGAAATAAATGCATTAAAAATTAATTAGTATAAACAAATCCATCTACTTTGACATTAATTGTCATTCATATATTTTCTGTTACCGTCCAGTCCGCTAGTTTATAAACTGTACAACGTCAACTGACGTAGTCACTTAGCGTAGTTAGTTACCAAAACAAATGAGTCACGCAACAACGCACACAATTTAAACGCGAAGACGAGTAAGATTCTGTTCACAAGTGAGACCTGAAGCAGCACAGATTCAATAATCTCGAGCTTCAGGTGCGGAGTTAAACGTACACCTGGATGTAGATGAGTTTGTACGATATCCAATAATTTACATTTACGTCGACGGTGAGCCGAGCTCTTAATTTCCGTTTCTCATCAAAATGTTACTCTGTAAATTGCTCTTTCATTTGGCCGTCCATTTACAAATCAATACGAATATATTATTCGTCAAAAATTTTCCGCTTTCGTAACTTTACAATAGACAGCAAATGGAGATTCAGTTTGAACAATCATATGTTGTTATTCATTTTATTATTATTACATTTCACGTCAAGTCTTGTATTGGATAGGCAAAATCATCGAGTGCCAAATACCTAGAGATCTTTACAGACCTGACGTGTTTCTTTTTCATTAATCACTCTTTTCGGCGTGTCGGTCTCCGAGACCTCTGATTTCCACATTTGCCAGTGTCTGACCTATTAGTTTAACAAAGGCGAGTCTAGTCTCTATCGGCACTTGCATTTATTATCATTCGCATTTTCTCTATTACTCGTTACGATTCGCAGTCAGCGCTTTAAGGGACAAAAAGCATATATGCTTATTACTACATGTCCATAAAGTATACAATTATCATATACATACATACAGATGTATATCTTCAAATGCTTCAATTCGATATGAGATTGATACGGGCTGCATATGAAACCTTTTCAGCTTCCAATTTGGCACCGGATTGGAATGAAAACTGGGTACGGACCTACCGATATCTGTCCGAGTCTGAATTATACGTACAATGTGTCTGCCGTACGTTGGTCGGCGGATTGAGGACATATAGAAGTAAAGTAAGTACTATGCACTCTGCACGTACGGGACGAATTTAATCTCTCGGAACCTTAGGGGTTCCAATGCACCTGTAGCCCGGCAACGGCATTCATCCTTTAACGATGGTTCTAAAGTATTAAGGCTCTTATGTTATACCCATAAGTACAAATGCGGCTTAGGTAAACAATTATCTTAAGTCATAACACTCATTCATACGTACCAATCTACATACTATCATTTACTAAGCGAACTTTGATGGATGCAGGTGTTGAAGGAAACCAACACTCACCTACCCGGACCAAATAGGTCAGATACTACCTGGTAGGAGATACAGAAGTCTCCATAATTGGTGTGAGTATATGAGGAGAGTGATGAATGTAAAAGAAGCTCTCAGGTCTAAGGATAGAAATATTTGGTTCTGGATGATCTCTATCTATGCCGTGAAGGACCTAGGGTGACAATAAAATAATATAATATAATGCTCATCATCATCACATCAGCCCCTGTCGTTCCACTATAGACATAGGCCTTTTCTAAAGTGTACGACAACACACGATCCTCCTGAGATTCCATCTAGCCGCTACCATCCGCCTCTTTAAAGCCGTCGGTCTAACGGGCCAACATACTGCTCATTTATAACTAATGAGTCGTTTGCGACACGCACCCACTAATAAACATAATATTGTTTAATTAAGTGATTGATTGCCTCTCTTCGGAACTGAGCTAAATTACTCTCTGTAAAGTTCCCTAACTGTCTAGAAAAGATCTGTTAAAATATATTCAGTCGTTTTGGAGATGTGCCCGAGCACACAAACAGACAAATAATGTTAAAGTCAAAAAGGCATATTTATGTTATGGCAACACGCGACCATAGCCAATTGTATTTAGATTATACAATTATAAAACGGAATTTTTAATTAGTTTCATAAATTCATTAGTCACAGTTCATCGAACGCGTTATGGCCAAGTTATATATAATACAGAGATATATAAGAATCATACGTCTGCCATTCTATCTATTATCCTTCTCATCTAACTACTGATGGCAGCCACACGCGAGCCTATACACTGAGGACTGTTGTCCAACAGTAGGACGATAAAAATGTTGATAACGTTGTAGACGATGATGAGGATTCTATATTACGGACATCGCCACGTCTGTACAAGTGAGCCCAGTTATTTCCGTGTTATGCTAAAGTTACAGTCAACATAACTAATACAGACAAGAAGTTCATTATTTCTGAAGCATCTATTTAGTGGAGTCTTAAGCTTAAGCTATATCCCGTGTTGTTTACTTAGTGTAACAACGTAACAACGTTGATTAACAAGTAACATGTTTGCTCATTTGACGACAAAACAACATGTCCTATACTCTGGCTAATATAGTGAATGAAACATTACTCGTAATTGCATATACATACATACATACATGCATGTACAATATGTAAAGGATTTAGTACTCTACAATAATAGAGCGCTACTGGATTCGTAGTCGAAAAGAAATATGTCGAATTTATATCTAAAAAATATCTTTGTTGAGTAAATACTTTATTTTCGAAGACCATATATTTTTAGCTATGCAGATACAATAAAAATGAAAATACTACATAAAGAGATTCGTAAGAAAAACGTTTTGACGAAGGTGTCTATGATATAATGTATAGTCTAATGTAGATTAAATATTCATATAATCAATTGTAATAAAATATGACGTCAGTATAGTAACAATCATACTTAACACGTAACATCACGCCTGCATTCCCGAAGAGGTAGGCAGAGGAGCGTAGTACTCATGGAATAGTTGGTGAGCCTATTGCCATACACCAGGCACAGATTCAAATTTCGAGCGTCTAATAGAGGTTTCTGCTAGAAATACTAAATTAGAAATATCCAATAGTATCCGACCCGGGAATCGAACCCAGAAACTCGCAATCCGCAGTCGTACTTGCAATCACTCGACCAACAAGGCAGTCAAACAATAATGATATTGTGTAAAAATGATAAACAACATTCACGACTTCATGGCCTTTAGATGAAATGCCAAATACTTAAGGCATATTGTTTTATTTTTCGAACGTCTCATTACCTGTATATCAATAAATTTTACCTGAAGACAAAATGGTAAAAGGGATAAGTACATTACGCTTTGTAACAGTTACTTCCTACGTGAACGCAAGTGGTAAAACGTGAGAATGTATTGCACTCCTCAGCCTAACCCTTCGGGGAGTGCACACTGTTACGTTTTTATTTTATTTAAATATTTCTTTCCGAAAAACAAATGTTAAAACGAAGGGTATTTCCTGCTGTGCTTCAATTGTACACACTCACTATAGTACTAGCTATACTACGAGTACTATTGTACATAGAAAAAGAAAGTTTCATAGGCAGAATGCGGATTCAAATGTTTTTTGGACAAATAAATTCTTTTCTCTTGTGTATTAAACGGAACAATACTCGAAAACTTTCCCTTGTAACAAAATTTGGCTGCCCTTTTCTCCTGTGTGGTCACGTAAGCACACAAGAGGTCTTTCTAACAGAACTTTTGAACTTGTTCCTTTCCATTTTCCTATTGGCACGCTTGTTGCCTGTTTTGTTATTTCTTGTAAGTGTTCTTGCAATATGATATTTCTTTTTGAATAAGCTTCTATTTGTAACTTACTTCCGTTTTTTTCTTGATATATCTTTACTTATATTGTGTTTAAAAATAAAATAAATTGATGTAATATTACATCAAAGTAATATTCTGCAAAAATATTTGTGTATACAATAATTGTTAGTGCAATTATGGTATTTCAAGTAATAAAATATACCCATAAAGGGTTTTATAGTTAACACTCTTTATGCGTATATTTTTTGCCTTAGTTCAAGCCTTAATTCTTCGAAGGAGTTGACAGGGTAGTGTAGTACACTCTCACTGTTCACATGTTGTATCTGTGTATTAAAAACATGGTATAATAATAATTATTATTCTATAATCAAGGCAGATCTCCCACGGGGTAAGCAGGGAGCACCGAGTGCGAATTATCTCTATCGTTACTGATTTGACGTGCTTCTTCTACTCATACATTCGTCACTGACATACACACACGCCCCTTTCAAACTTATAATACGTGGTTTAAAACTGGCAGTATACCTCGAGCTGGTCTGATCGTGGCAGTGACGTATGGTGACGTTGCCCTTTGGCCAGCACGGTGTGCGTCAGGGTGTACACACGTAGAGGAGCGCCGAAGCATGAGCGACTATTCAATTCTACGTCAATGTAAGACGACCGTACATGATTAAACAAACCACAACATTTATTCAAAATTATATAATACTATACTATACTTTACTATAATATTAAAAAAAAAATTAAACGAAATTTCAAAAGTTTCTAAAATTAAACGATCAATTTTTGTGTTATTACTAATTACCTAAAATGAATAAAATTAATACAAAATTAATTATAAGGACTACAATAAGCTTACCCGAATTTAGTAATACGTTTCTTAATTTAATTTCTAATTTGAATTCGAATTTAATTGAATTCGAATTTAATTTCTTTTTTGTTTTAAATATGTTATTTGGATGGCAATAACTATAGGCTTAATCAGTTTCGTTCGAGAGGAGACCAGTATCCAAAAATAAAGCAGTGAAAGAGTTGATAATGATGATGATGATAGCGATGACAATGATGACAATGATAACTATGATGAGTCTGATGAAGATGATGACGATAATGATAAACGTAATGATACTAATGGCGATGGTAATGATTTGTGTACACAGCGCGATTCTAATGAAGCTATCGTCATTTCATTAATCGCTACGCTGTCGTTCATGTATGTAGTTTGGTGTTTAAACAAATATGTATGTGACACACACGCTGTGTCCCCGTCTATATCCGTGTAGGCAGTCTGCCAAAGTGCCCCGGGCGGTAGCTTATCGGCCGTTACCTGAAAATTTCACATACTTTGATGACGCATCGCTCATGCTCCCTAAAGAGGTATTATCGTAGCAGACATTCTAAATATCCATCAATTTGCATTTAAAAATTACATAACATAATTATTATATGATAAAGCTGAGGTACTTTGCAACGCAAGACCAGATCAAAAACGTCAAATATACGAATAGACTTGCTGTGCTTCGTTTATATTCCTCTCTCTTCCTCATTGTCTCTTCTTGTTCAATATTGTTCAATAAAGTATACTCGATGTACCTACACACATGTGAATGTATGGGTGTTCTTTTGTTTTTCCCCGCTATTTCAGCTCCGCTGAAAGCCGTTACTAATAAATCCAGAATCCCCTTTGTGTACCGCAACGTTGGAGCCTTCTTGATTTTTTTGTGCAAATTAAAAAAAGACTGACGTCCGTTTGTCGGATTTCACATCGCTGGTAAATCTGATTTATTTCTTGTCACGAAAGGGAAATATATGAAGCGTTATTTTACTGACAGCCTCGTTGGTCGAGTGGTTGCAAGCGCGACTGCCGATCGGGAGGTCCTGGATTCAAATCCCGGGTCGGATACTATTGGATTTTCTAATTTAGAATTTCTAGTAGTAACTCGAAGTCTGAATGTGTGCCTTGTATATGGTAATAATAGTCTCACCACCTATTCCATTGTGGGACTTAAACGTAATTGGTGAAACGTGAGGGTGTACTACACTCCTCTGCCTACCCCTTCAGGGATTACAGGCGTGATGTTACGT
>DWJK01004310.1:0-12145 GCA_018248815.1 Croniades pieria auraria
CGACCTCGCTGCAAGCGGCGGGAGCTCATGAGGAAGGACCTCGTACAGGTCCGAAACTAGTCGGGCCATCCCGAAAAGCGTACGTGAGTTAAGCCGGTACATTTTAATCATGTGTATAAATACTCACGAAACACTTAATAGTAAAATAATGAAAAATGCTTGATTAAAATGATGTTTTGCTACAGTAATATTGTTAGTCGTTTTTACCCCGTATTTCCTTTCTATATTCGTTTTGACATAAACGACATATTTAAGTTTAATTCATTTTAATCAGCACTTTGTGTTGTTTTTTGTTAATAATCCCTGAATTTGTTACGTACTTATTAGATCTGCATAATTGTAGCACGAATTAAGTGATCCAGTTATGTGAATAGTAATTAAACAATCATTTGTTTACTAATATTCCCCATTCACGGATACAAATGCAGTTCCGAGCCACTACTGCAAATACAGTTACCATTAATAACTACAATTAAATAAAGGTGATTACATTTTACAAGATACTTTACTTCAGTTAATCAAATCAAGTCTTCGAAATGTCATAATTTCACACAGTTTGTGACAGTAGTCGCACTAACGACTGCATTGTTGTATTTGTCGCTGGCCGCCACGCTGACAGCACAATACGAACAATAGTTAAGTTTGCACCGTGGACAGTGGATGTTCGTACAGAGGGTTTGTTTATAAGTAGCGTGCCGCGCTTTTAGTTATAAACGGGCCGTGGGCTTTAAATATAAGGATTATTAGATCCTCGAAGCCATAAAATTTAAAACTTCGTTGGTTTTTTATCTATGTTTCTATTTCTATTCTCTATTTCCAAATAATAACCATAAACAATAGTTCCATGATAATTGACGCGTTTAATCTCGTACATATTGTGCCTGTAGCGGATTAAATCAATTCCCTACAATGTGACAAGAGAAAACGGATAATGGCGATGTTTACGCTGTAAGCGCTGATCGGACGAAGAGTTTATATTTTATTTCTTGAAACGACGCTCACCGATCCCGTTGGCAATAAAGCGCTTGAGAAATTATTATCACTATAAAAAATACTCAATGACTGTCTTGTTGGTCGAGTGGTTGTAAGCGCGCCTGCCGATTGGGAGGTCCTGGATTCAAATCCCGGGTCGGGAACTATTTGTTTTTTTTGGATTAGACTCGAAGTTTGGATCCGTGTACGGTGTATGGCAATAGCCTCACCACCTATTCCATAGGACGTAAATATAACTGGTGCAACGTGGGAGTGTACTACACTCCTCTGCCTATCTCTTCGGGGTTACAGACGAGACTATACGTTTTATAAAAAATACATGTATTATTATTATCACGTACTTCTGTTCTTTTTAGCATAGACTGATATACAGGGAAACAGCCCACCTGATGGGAAGTAGTCACCATCACCTGTGCAAATTTGCATCACCAGAGGCTTTACTAATGCGTCATCTTCTACGTCTACCATTCTCTCCATACACGCACACAGGACTTGGAGATTTCTGATCTCTCCATTACTCAGTATCCGACTTACTTGGCTGAGTCTTCGTCTCTAACGCCACATGCGTACATCAAAATTCGTATTGTATATATGTTCTTAATAAATGTATGTAAAATGTAAGTTTTTTTACACGAAATATAGATTTAAGATAATTAAAGTTATCGCATCCGAACATTGAATTATCTCACTGTTTACATTGCTCTGGTCAACTCACAGTGTGTTGGTACGGTTTATTGCCTCTGAACTCTCCAATTTTGCTCCCAGTAGTAACATATATATTTGATTGCTCTTGGGCTAAAGAAAATGCTTTTCTGTTCGCTATTGATTAAACATCGCTTGTTTAGGTAGTGCCTAAGAATTAACAAGCTTTCTACATGTTGATGCTCTGAAAATATCCTAGTTCATACGTAGAGGGAATACTGCATTTACCTATTTCGATAATTTGATGATGTGGCATAACGAGGTCTGTTTGATCTGCGAAAAGGTGATAGTTCTTTGTGCTTGACCGAGCTTTTTGATACGCTGCTCATATCGTCCTACTGCAATCGCTTAGGAGAGAGAGCCATCTAGACGAATCAGAGATATTGCACTTCTTTATGTACGGTTATCTTTGTGCTGTATCAAGTCGTGGACAAATATGAGACACAGCAATGTATTCTGCATGCTGACTTTGATGTTGTATACATTTTTATTTGTGTTTTTAGACTGCTAGATTTGGCTTTTTTCAACGTTAGGAGTTTCTTTAAAAGAATCTTAAAATGGCTAAAGAAAACTGCCGTCGCAATGGTACCTCCTATATTACTCCAAGTGTAAAAGTGAAGGGTTTCCCTTTACCCTTCATAATTGTTTCATAATTGCTAACATACATAATAAAAATTATATCATTTTGTCAGACATTAATTTCGTTCGTTTACGTAAATTATCTGTATTACTACAATTAAATACGCGAAAAAGAACACAGGCAGAATACAAATTGACCTTACAATACAAAAGGACACAAGAATACAAATGGACACCAAAAATACAAGTGGACACATGAATACAAATGGACACCAAAAATACAAGTGGACACATGAATACAAATAGAACTAAGACTACAATGTAAACAATTAATAGCACAAAATAAACCTATAGTAATACCTTTTACCAGAACGTTAACATATTTTTTCCGTTGTTGTCAAGAGTCATACCTGGGTATAAATGGCAAGTCCCCCGTTCAACAATCCCGCTACCCCGAACAATGCCGGATGATGTCCGAGCGTCGCCACAATGACGCGGAACAAATCTGACGAATGCAATGACATCGCGCTAATGGACATCGCATGCATGCTTCATGAATGGACTTCATTCCTATTGCTTCGCGGGCAGGTACGAAAACGGTACAATACGAATTGGAGCTAATCAGCGTGCCAAATTTGGAACATTGAACATTTTTATGGTAATCATGGTAAGACTTATGAAGGGAAAGCATTTCTACATGAGTGAATATTTCATAGCTATCTTATGTGTAAGGAGGTTTTCCTCGTAATAAAATAGATATAGTCCCAAAAATAAATTACAGTCTCTTAGAAAACAACGTGCGACTACAAAGAAAATGATGACTGTAAAAGAAATATATGACGTTTCTCACGTTTGTAAGGATCAATATTTAACGCTCGGTGCTCTGTGCCTACCCCGTAAAGGACGCGGAGTGGTGATATAATAATAATAATAAATTGAAATGGTGTTTGCAGGAAGGAAAAGTTTTACACCATACTATCAGTTATTAAAAAAATGGCTTAATTTGCTAAAAATATATTACAAATTTCATAATTTAAATGATGTTCTACTAAAACTTAACTACGGTATCAGAGCAAAATTAAATAAGTTATCAGCACGGTATGGTGATAGTGCAACAAAAATACCAGTGTTGATACTACAAAGTACTTTCCACTACCGACGTTCTGACGGTACTCTGTCAGCCAGTCACAACAGAGGAGGTAGAACAATGTTGGTCCGAGTGCTGACACTGCGTTAATGTACATCAAATGGATAGTTGACAAAAGAGTTTTGTCATAATAAGAAAAAGTGTTACACGTAGACCAGACAATGATGGACTGGGTAATAACAATCATGATTTTTGTAAGAACCTAGATATATAGAGTCACAGGAAAAGGGTGGCGGGGGGGCTTCAGACTATGGGCATGGGTTTTTCCCGTGTTTGTTCTGAGAAGGTTATTATATCAAACAGTGGGATGATAAAACAGATATTGTTAACGATCATGACGATTATTAAAATTCGTAATAAATATGGGGAAAACTTGCTATTATAATAGTTCACACAAACTTTCTAAGTTCTGGCGCGTAAATTTATAACAGATCGAGCTGTCAGAATTAGAAGTAAGTATCTTTTAATACATTTAATCAAAATATATTAAGCACTAATAATGTTTTTTTTATATCAGGCACTAACAACAAAAATATTGCAAAATATACACCT
Source organism: Croniades pieria auraria (assembly GCA_018248815.1). Classification (NCBI taxonomy): domain Eukaryota; kingdom Metazoa; phylum Arthropoda; class Insecta; order Lepidoptera; family Hesperiidae; genus Croniades; species Croniades pieria. The sequence goes on from DWJK01004310.1 coordinate 3,974, forward strand.
TTTTCAGTTTGTAGATCGTCATTTTTCCGCAAGTTCCTGTTTTATAGTATGTATGAACGGTAAACAAGTTTTCCTGTTCGCCAGTGTGACACACAACGGCGAAAGGACATCAGCCTGTCCCGCGGAACAGTGCGGGGAAACGGTATGTCGCGGTGACGTCGTGTTAATCGACGTCAAATACATTTGTCATGACAAATGCCTTTGATACTCTTTCCATTTCATTTTACGTGGCTATAAAGTTGAATAGAAGAGGATTTAAGCATCTATCTTATAAAAAAGTTTCTTCATCTCACTTAATTTGTTCTTTGTTGGAGAAGTGTAGTGGACTTTTAGAGTACATCTATTTTTTTTGTAAGAATGTGTAGAGATATAGATTATGTATAAAAGCGATCATCTGTCTTTGATTAAAATATTTTTTCTAGTGCATATATAAAAACAATTTTGAGGAATAAAATATTTAAGGTCTAAGACATACTGCCCGTAACTATGTAACTCAACTTTGCGGATTACCTTTTGAAACACAACAGCTTTTTGATATAGAATTTATTAAATAATTTTACCTTAACAACAGAAATAATTCATTGTTGGATTTCAAAAGCGAACACAGACTTGCCGGGTTTTAATAAAACAGAGAAAGCTAAATTAAAAAGCGGCCGGCCGTAGCGATTGCTCCGGCTAAGGGATTCCACCTCGCGCCCATTTCACCTAATGTGCGTTTGCTATTCGGGTTTATTTCTCCAATATTCTAGATACTTTACATTCAAACATTAACACAAAATAACATCGCACCTGGATTTCCTTGAAGAGGTAAGCAGAAGGGTGTAGTGACACCCACGTTTTAGCAGTTATGTTATACGTCCTATAGAATAGGAGATAAACCAATTGCCATAATACATAAACGTATTCTATATAATTATATCGTCACGCCGCATCCCGGAGTAGGCAAGGAGCACCGAGTGTCAAATATCTCTATTCTTACAGACCTGACTTGCCTCTTCTATCAATACATTCATCATTTTCTTTCATCTCTCATGGCTCATTTATTAAAAGTTCCTCATCCTTTACGAATTTTCTTCATCCACCGAAGGTTGGAAAGCAGAAAACGGCATTCAATTTTCATGTTCGTCTTTTGTTACAACTTTATTATAAAAGTATTATAGAGGTATTGTTAGGCATTATGGAGGTATTATAGAGGTGTTATAGACGTATTATAGAGGTATTATAGACGTATTATAGAGATATTACTATAGAGAGATATTAAACTATTAATATGTTTTCTGTATTTACGAAAGAGAATTTAACCGAATGATTTTCAGGAAAATTAAACAGGCACGTCAGTACATCGGCCAGTAGTCACTAAATCGGTGTTCATTTAGACCCAATATTTCGAGAACGAACTCAGACTTTGGCGTTAAAAATAGTTTGGTTTTTGTTGTTCTTTAAAAAGTGTACAAAGATTTTGAATAAAACGTCTAGAAAAAAAATGTCATATATTATTTTATTGGACTGATACTAAAATACATATGTAAGATATTTAATAAAGATTCGTAAATAAATACATTGACTACCGATACGATTGCATGTTCATTTCCTTTGCATTCCGCTAAGGTTTCAGGAAGTCTTCTCGTCTCGCGACAGATTACCATATACATTATTGAACAGCAAAACTATCAAATTATTAAAGCCCTTCCGAATCCTATTCCCGTGCTTTTAGAGCTCTATAAAGAAAGAAAAGTTGCGGTTGAGAGAATATCGTAAAATTTGGTCAGGTAAGACGAAATTTTACACAATTTATCGTCCAATTAGTGAACTGTTGCTAATAAAAAAATACGGGCGAATACCAAACGTTTGCTAAGTTGATAATTCCTTATTTACCGGCGCCTCGTTCGCGTGGCGAACAGAACGTGATGTATTCCGAGGAATTTTATCCCAAGGGTAATCTTAATTAAAATAACATGGCTGGAAAATCTCATTACGTGATTTCCTACAGCTTTTCTTTCTTTTTCGTTTGATAAAGTCAAATAAAAATTCATAGATTCTCCCGCGGTATTTACTAATTTATTATTTAAAATATATATTATTTAGCATTACGCCTGTATTTTCTTGAAGGGATGCGCTGAGGAGTGTAATATTGCCACTTTTCATCAGTTACATTATAAATCCCATGTAATAGGAGGTAAGTCCTTTGACATACATCGTGCACAAATCTAGATTCCGGGATACTATTGTTGTTACTGGGAAAACTCTGCCTACGCTTTAGGAGAAATACAAGTGTGATATCATGTAAAAATGTATAGCTAAATATATACTAGTTTCACCCGATAAGGGCGGTAAGTAACAAGAGCTTAGAAGCATTTAAAAGTGGAAAGCAAAAGTGTTTCAAGTTCTGTATAGAAAAACCAAAGTTGGATTGACCTGTTGCATGATGGTATCTATTCCATAATATGTAGGTGTAACATATATTTAAGTCCGTTTCTCCTGTCTTTACTAGTTGCTTACGAGTCAAAATTAGTTATAGGAACAAGGTAACAAAGACTATCTGATCACTAGCCTACCAAAGCGACTACATTTGAGTTAACATCAAATTGATCATCATCATCAGAGACGTCAACCACGTCGACATTGTGCATTAATACGGGCCTAAGACAATTAATTAACTGTACCAATACAGGGACATCATTAAAACAGGAAATTGCCACATTGCATTACCCTGTGATTGGTATCTCGGCATAGAGTCGAAATACTCAGAGGTACCAATGAAATGACTAAGACAGTTCAGTTTATCACAGTTCATATATATCATCAATATGCCTCCACCCACTGTTGGACATAGGCCTTCTATAATGAGCTCACGTGTGCACTTTCATAAACGTGTTTTGTCCATAAGCCTCATGCTGGTCATTTGGGTTGGATTGGGTGTATTTATACGATTAAAATATAAGCAAATTTATGCTAATAGCCGCGTCCTTATTTCTTTTGGAAAATTAATAATAACATTATCATATTTGATATTAAATGAATCCATATATATAGTATCGTAATTGACTTCGCACCATACAAGTAAAAAGGAACAGCAGTCCAAATACTTTCTGTACATCGCGAATCCTTTGTAGCATTGAGCGATATAAGTCTTAAATATCTATCCGAGCAGCTCAGGCTGAGTGGTAGAAAGCGCGACTCAAACATCGCGGAGTGGTTCAGAGCGGATTAACCTGGATTTGCAGCGATGTTCCGAGAATATATTATAAAAGATATTGTACTGCAGCCGTACTATATCTTTGTCATAGTCATGTTCGTTAATTATATTTAACAAATGTTTTTGTGAGTTACGGTCTCCGAAACCGTGCGTGCGTTCGTAGAGAGTGATGAATGTACACGAATCACGTTAGGTGTGTACGGATAGATTTATTTCGTACTCTTTGTCTACCCCGTAAGAGACTTGGTGTGACGATATAGTAATCAATAGTATCACATTATAAATAATTTTTGCAATTTCTTCTACATATATTTCAGAAATATAATTCACACAGTTCTGCATCTCCGCTTGACTTCAAATTCCTATTGCGCTACGTCATTTGATTATTAAGAGCAGTGCAAAAACAGTTTCCCAAGGCTGCCAATGAAAATTGGCAATCAATAATAGATGGCGCTGAACATGTACATATACATATGTACAACTAGCTGTGCCCGCGACTTCGTACGCGTAGATTTCATAAGTTTTGAAAAATAAATTGACATGACTTCTTTATTTGTTAACTGATTTAAATGAAAAAAATACTAAATGTTAAGTGAAGCCCATCACAATACAATCCTGAAAACTGCATTCAAATCGGATAAGCCGTTTCTGAGATTAGCGTGCACAAGCATACAGACAAACAGACAAAATGAAAAAACATTATTTTGGGTCTCTTGCGTATATAAAGGCACCCCATTAGGAATTTTTAAATATTTTTGCTATGTACAGACAGCGATCAGTTACAGTTTTATTATATGTATAGATAAGCGTCCAGACAGCAGCACATCTTGAAAACATTATTTTGAGCTGCTTTTGGTTTCGATCTCCTGATGATGATACGGCTGCATTATGCATCGGTTGAAAGGTAATTAAAGTACCTTTAAATAAAACATTTGTCCATTGCAGAAGCTAAAATTGGCGATTGGAGGTAAGGATCTAAGTAACGCCGGTTCGCATCCGAGATAGACATCGACTCCAGTCCATGTCTATGCAATCGGTTCTTCAATGTTGTTGGGTTGTAATAGCAATTAAAAACTATGTGTCGTTGCAGTTACGAGAGACGTACGAGAAACCAATACGAGAATGAGTCTCTTAGAGCTCATTAAGGCACACAGCTGACTATATTGCATCGTAAAAATCGATTATTAATGGCTCGAAAGCATATAAATTAGAAGATTAAGTAACGGAAATCTGTCATCTTCTCGATTGAGACGACTGACAACTTACAACGTTCTAGAAGGATATTATTCATATCAATAAAAGACAGTCAAAATAGGCATTACAAACAGACGGTGGCGCCGCAGAACATAGGGGAACAGTGCTAAAGGGGGCTTAAAGCGGTTTTCGTGTGAGGTGCGGATTTTGTCACACCGAATGTATAAATCTGCTACAGTGATGTGAATCCGCGGTATCTGTGCAATGGTTTCGCGCTGTGCGAGAGCACGGCTCGAACATCGCGAGTGGCTTCGAGTGGGTTAACATCGATTTACGATCGTATTGCGAGCGAAATTTATTTCTATTCAATTTATCCAATTGTGGGCAAGTAGCGTCCGTTTTTCTGTCATTTCAAAATCACATTTGACAAATTTGAAGCCATTCAAAATTTATCGCTTGCTATTTAAACTATTGTGTTTTGAGGCATGGTTTTTTTAATGACTATTTAACATATGATAAATACAATTATACGGAATACGAATGTTAATGGATGCAGATGTAGAGGGAGGCGAAGATTTACTTATCTTAACCGAATAGGTCAGATATTGACTGAGAGTGAAGTCATAAGTCTTCAAAACCGTCATGCGTGTACAAAGAGAATCACGAATACAGAAGAAGCGCGTCATGTCTACAAGGACAGATATATCTTCGATCTCACTGCTCTTTGTCTAACAGGATACTTGGTGTGTCGGTATAAAAATAATAATTATTATTAAATCTTTGGAATCGAAGATTATTTGATCCGTTGGAAAAGAGCTTTTTTATATCTACTTAATAAATGCTGCTACTACATCGTCCCTAAACGCGTTCACTTAAGGCATCTTAAAAGAGTTCGCGCGCAAGTTTGCCAAATCACTTTGATAAGTTTAGAGCCCCAAGTTGGCCGAATCACACTGAACTTTCTTGGAGTTGTGCCGAAATTTTCGGGAGCTAACAAAAGTTTATTCGTTTCCTCATTGGTTTTAATAAGTTACTTAGCATAACATCGTACAGATTAAATTTAAACAAGAACTGTAAACGAATCTGATACTCGGTAACCGATACAAAATCCCGCAGTAAATTACTCCTGTTTCTGTTCGAATACGACCGTTTAGATACGGTTAATACTTTTCCGGCTTTTGTGACGGAAGTAACGTTATTAACATGATCTCTTTTAACATTAATATTATCACGCTAATTAAACTCAATTTTTATTGTGTGTTTACCGAAAAATTAAATAAATGTTTGTCGTATTTAATAGGTATGATGGTAAACGAAACGAAGCATGGTGTTACATACAAAAAAATATACGTAGGAGTAACAAAAGCATAAATTGTGAAACAAAACACTTATGGGACCAGCTTTTTTATGTGCGGCAAAGAATCTTACAGGCCCAGTTAAAACCCCGCCTGTTGTCAGACATCCTGACAATCCAGACAAAAATAAATATAACTGTTTCAAATTAAATTAAGCCTTTTTAATCATATTTAATTTCCAATGTCACTTGTTTTATTTAACGTGTAGAATTTTATCCGTTTCACAACATTTTCATGAAACTTAAACAACATACAATTTACACTGACTCGTACGACACGAGCGAGTTCCAGCGCCCAATATGTGTGTACACATCAAATATTCAGTCTCGAGGCTTTTAACTTAATAACTCTTAAGATACAAGGATTCCTTTAAACATGTTAACATATTTTGTTCGGTGATCTATTGGCGTTGTAAAATGAAACTTGTTTATCCGTTTGTTTCCAACGTGACTTCGTCAATCTCGGATATTGGATTTCTAGAGTTTGCGTTTCATGAATAATCATTTAATTAAATAAATATAGATAATAGTATTAATAGCTATTATTAAAGAAACAGCTTGGTAATTCTTTTTTATTCAATCTCATAACTTTTCTTCATATCGTTTTAAATTTCATAACAAGTTTCCTCCATCGGACGTGCTTGGCATATTTTTCATAGCTCTGATATGACAAGGGTTTTAACGTGACCGATATATCAATAAAAGAACGACTAGTTTTATCCAAACAATATAAGAAAACGCAAGTTTCGAAACATGTTCCTGTAACAAACATCCGAACGCTATGTATGGACGTTAACTGAGCTTGGTTATGACTTATAGAATATTCAACGCGGTGGCTCCGCATGCTTGACGGCTACCTCGCCAGTTTCCACTTGTGAGCGCTGATTTCTATACATACTTATCTCACTACTTTCTGTACCATTTGTATATATGATTGCCCTTACGTTCGTATTACTTTATCATATGATTTATATCTCTCGCGTGTGTGTAAGAAAAAAGAGATGAATAAAGAAGAAGCAGAGGAAGACTGTATGGATAATAAATATGTTCAACCATTTATGTACACGTCAACAAATACAAACTGAATGAATCGTACGGGTAGAGAGAGATATGTACAAAACTATTGTTTAAATTGTGCATGATATATCATTTAACATTACAATGTTAGAGATTATTATTATTATTATTATTACAAATATATACAAACGTATACATATATAGACAATATTATACGTTTCCAATGTCCACTACCACAATTTTAAAACTATCTCTGCAAATTAGAATATTTGTACCAATCTTTCATAAGCCCATTCGTCGCTAAACAAAGATTTATTACGCACTATTATACAAGAAAAGTTGCGTAATTCCTTCCCTTTATAATATACAAAGCGTTATCAGGACTAAAAGTAGTCTTAAAAAGTAAATAAAGATCAGGGGACAGTAGTTTCGCTTTGTACAGACGCGTTAGGTCCCGAGACGTGAGCTCTCATTAACACCGATTTCTATACTTAGAACTAACGGCTCTCTACTTCAATATCTGACTGCATCGCTCGTCGCAATGTCGTAATAAAATATAACATTGTAATACTAAAATCAGAGTATTTGTAGACTGGATATTAAATTTTATGTCGATAAATTTCCTTATGTTCAAATTAAGTTTTTTTATTGGGCTACCCAATGCTGTATGTGCATCATTCTCTTCATGACATTTGTTTGGATTTACCATATATGTTCCTTCTGTTATTGTTTACGCATTAAGACACAGATAAAAAAAAATTGCACTATTTATTACGGTAGCTCCATGTCCAGCGGTGGTCGGAGACAGGCGGATAGATATAATGATAATGATGATGACAGTGATAAGTATAATGATGATTATGAAGATAATTATTTAGTTGTACATAAATATGTACCATACGATTAGGTCTACGAATCCTAAATAATGCAATAATATCGTGTGCCAACGATATCATTGACTGCAGTGTAAAGGTCAGTAGCGTTTTCTTGGAACAATAAATAAATTAAATAATCAATTAAAGCCCGACATTGGACCTCTGGTTGATAACGTCAATGATGTGAGTATTGAATGGGTACGTACGTCTGTCAAGGAACAGCGTCTTTGTTATCGTCTGAACATCATTTATTGAGAGGAAACCTCTTTGCTGACGGGCTAAAACTTTTTCGAGCGTTACGAAAATTTAAAACCACGGGAGTAGTAACGCGAAAAGGTGTTAAGCACCGAGCAGTACGTGTCAATTACGCGTTTGGATGGACAAATGATGGCGCAATGGACGGCACAAAATCGTCGTTGAGTAATTTGTTTCGATTTCTGTTATGTCATTAGGATCCGACAGAGAACCAAAGTTATCGACATAGCCCGAAGGATTAGCAAGCTGAAGTGGCAGTGAGCTGGTCACATCTGTCGCAG
>DWJK01004311.1:0-12145 GCA_018248815.1 Croniades pieria auraria
CGAGTCACTACTAGAAATTCTAAATTAGAAAATTCCCATAGTACCCGACCCGGGATTTGTACCCAGGACCTCCCGTTTGGCAATCGCGCTCGCAACCACTCGACCAACGAGGCAGTGTAAAGAAAAATGTCTGCAGAAAACCTGCATTCCATAGAATTGTTCATAATGATATCTAAGGCGTGTGTAGTATTAAAAAGACAATAAACAAAACAAAAATATAATGAAAAGATGTAGCCAGGCGTGAATTTAATAAAATAAATCAATATGTCCCCGAAGACGCAGGCAGAGGAATGTAATAAGTGCATAATAAGATAAAGTCATGAAAATAACAGAAGAATACATGATTATTCTCGGATCAGCTTAACATGCTTGTAAACCACACAACAAACACATCCCACGTGTCATTAGTACGTTCCAGTACGTTATTCATAAGCAATTTTAAGCCCTATTTCCTTTACATAAGGACTGTCTCATACGCTTGTGTGTTGTAATCCGACGCTGCAGTTAAATAGAGTCGTTTCACACAGAGAGCGCCTATCATCTACCGCCTAATCGCTGGTTATAGAGAACATAACTAAAGTAATCAATCACAGAACAAGGATTAACTAGGCGTTTGAGCAGAAATCTATTAGGATATGATTTTAGCCGCGAGCGTAAACACGCAACTGTAGATAGGAATTAATTGATATACAGTGGCTAACACTTGGTTTAATAAATACTTATAAGAAACGTGACTGCAAACATTTGCATATATGACAATGGAAGTGTGTATACAGAGAAATTATAGCGTAGTGGCTTAGAATTCAGTCTCTCGTTTCGAGGGGACAAATCCTGACGAAGATTTCTTTATCTTGCAAAAATATGTGCTATAACAAAAGAGAACATGATGAAAACCTTGCGTGTCTTTATAATGTTCTCTAAAGCGTGTTAGTTCTGCCAACCCGCATATGAACGACGTGCAGACTGTAGCCTTGAGCCTTATCATTTTGACTGGACACTCGTGTCCAAAAGTGATCAGATGACCGTGCGTGAAGCTATCTCTAGATATTATCTGCCATTAATTAAAATTATTAAATTTAAGCACTGATTCTATACACAAACATTTTATGTTAATAGCTTCATACTACTTTGATACATTGCAACATTAAAACGATTTAAGAATAGACAAAAAACATTATTCCATTGATAATACACTGTAAAAGCAGATTTATTGGTTTTAGACGAAACTAAACGTGAGTTTAATAGTTTTTTCTAAAATATCTAGCGCTAAGTTCGTATTATGTTCAGTTACGACACCGTTAGCTTACGAAATAGAGCCATGAAGTCGATTAGGCTTATGGCTGGAACATTGTGAGCTAACATTTGCGTATTGTGAGCGAATGTTTTAAATACGATATTGAAACCGCCAACGTGGGAATAATATTCCTTTGGCAATAATTGTATGCATAAATATTTATTTTTATTGCATCTCAATCTTTAAACTCTTATGTTTTAGTTCTGAGAAATATCGGAGAGTTAGATAACAATGACCTTGATATTGCAAAGGTCAATTCCAGTATTCAATCCCACCGACGTGCCATAAAGGCGTTTTGTTCTTTCTCGTTCTTCTGTTAGGTTATATTTGGTTTAAATACACTTCAATTGATTCAAAACTTGTGGTATTTTTTTAATACTTTGTTTATTATTTAAAGTATATTACAAATATATAAATTACATACATATATTGTGATTATTATATTTTAAAGAATGAAATGATTAAAAATATAGATATTGTGATAAAATTTCAAAACGACAAGCTTATTTTTGCACAGATTTTTTTTACTTAAATTCGGTCTATAACCTACTGGTAGATAAGAGGAATGTAGAGTTCGTTAAAAACTTGCAAGTTCTCTGTAGAACTATACAAAAAATTCGCATTCGATAGAAATTTTTAATATTTAAGTATTGAAATTGCACTAATATCTAATAGTGAAGACCCAAAGCTTTTTAATATTTTACAAGTATAACTTTAAATGATGGATGTACAAAAAGAACGATAGGCCTTTAAGGATAGAGATGTTTACACTCGGTGCACTCTGCCTATCACATGGGGATCCCGGCGTGTAGATATAATAACAAAATGTGTCAGAAACTCAATATCAAGTACTCCTATTTGAATGAAATTCAAGAGACGGACCCAGACAAACTATTAAAACATTTGATTCCGGTTCTGCTCTATGTATAAAAATATTTTAATTCTCCACATTGTTATTTCTTAAAGGTTTTTGAGCATTAAAATTTTAAATAAAATTATTCGTAATAGCATAGCAATAGTCATTGTTAACACCTGACTTTTCCTTATTGAAGGTCAGAATGAGGTTAGCGCGTGGTATGTGCAAGACCCCTAATATCCGTTACGATACCGCTTCCTTACCAGATGTTATAAAATTAATGGATACAATAACATTTATAACACACTTAACAATGAGAGCTTTTATGATCATACGATTTAAATTAACTTGTGTTTTGGTAACTCGCCTTGCCAGTTTGGTACTGGTTTGGTACCTGAATGTGTAGGGCTGTTAGTGAACACGTTATTTTTTGTTTTTAACATTGAAAAGAAAACATTATGGCATATAGTTATCTTTGGGTAGGTAGAAGAAAGTCGTACTTCCAATTTTCAACTGTCAAATTACAAGTCCTATGGAATCTTGCATGGGAATTGAAGGTGAATCTATTGCATATCTATACATTTTTAACATTAAAATAATGTATGTATGAACTTTAACAACTAACAAACGTGTTTTCAAGCTCATTTTCTATAGCGATAGGCAGAGAGTTAAGATTTCTAATGAATGCAATTGTTATAATTTTTTATATACATTTAAATAAACTTATATTTTTACATATTAAGAAGAGTGTTTTAACAATGTTTGGGCACCATATTAAGCAAAGCAGTCATATGGTTGAGTGTTGTCTTAAGATAAAAAAACATTAGTTTCATAAATATATGTATGTAACTTTGTAAAAATCTGCTCGTAAAATGCGGAATCATTTCACAATGCTATTAACAAAACCCATTAACAAGGAAAGCTAATTATTGTACGAAGGTTCTAGGCGAATGAACATTAAGGTTCAGTGAAACGATTATGTTATGTTAAAGTGGAAATAAACGAGCATGTCGTAGCGCGTTATGGTTCTTTCATCCCATAGACGTCTGTATCACATGTGGCTTAAGATCTGTCCGGTATGACCATAGACGCTTTATGATTCTTGAGGGTTAGGCCGGAATGCCTCATCTTCCTGTGGTCCTGTCTCTATAAATAATATCTGTAATTATAAATGTTTCTATATGCATTTACATATTGTTTATCTACCGTCTAATTACCGTAGAACACGCTCTCACTCGTTTAGCTTCATAAGTCTATATGGAAATGTATGTATGAATGGAAAAGCTGTATGGTTGTTATACATTGCGCAAAATCAAAACTCTACAAAGGCGTATCGTGTCAACAAGAGTGTCGTAATAGTAACTGTCATATCAGCATCACATCGATCTGACATGTCATCGTCGATAACCTATGATGACAAATCCTAGCAAACCCACGTACATATGTAGGCACAAGGGAAAGTTGACACTTCAGCGCGTGACGCTGATGTGTGAACACCTTCAAATACGTGAGCGATTTAATCGCGAAACTCTCTCGTAGACACCACAAACGGCACATTAAAGACAATTCTGAACTCTATTCTATAAATATACAACGCCAAAATTCTTATTACAAAACAACAATAGAGCAAGGACTCGTCGTGACTTTTCACTTCGCGGACATGTGGTGGGGACCTCGCATGTAGAACGCTTTCCAATATTGTGAAACTGGAAAATAATGATGTACCCCATATGTCATATTTGTAAATAGAATCTGAAGCCTTTTGTGCAATGACTAATAATAATAATAATTTTAGCTTCGAGCGTTGTCGTATCGAAAAATGGATTATTGACCTGCGTGCAAGTGATAGAGTCCATATTGACCCAATTCCCATTTTAAGATATTGTGTTAGTTAGATATGCAATTCTAGTGAATGATTCCATACTTCAGAAAGCAGGCAAGTCAGTCTACCACTGATACCCTCCTAGAAAGCTATATCTAATGAATGAACAGCGCTATTTAATAAAAATCAGCACTCAATCAATCAACCAATCAATTCGGCAAAACTAAACAATTCAGCATTATCAGCTGTGGTGAGACATCTGTGGTTAGAAACGGGGTAAAAAGTCTAATGTATTAAATAGAAATAAAAACTACTTAACAATGAGACGATAATTCTGATAGATTCAAAAACGTCACATGTTATGCAGTATGTGCATTCCATTCGCTTAAGACCGCGTAGGCCGTTCGGAATAGGCTCGCAAATCAAACGCACTTAGGCGGGGCACACACAGTTAACAGGGATAAACACACCAGCAGTTATCCAGCCTCATAGCTCCAGCCAGCGCAATCATAGCCGTCGTCAATCTTTCCCCGGCTTAAAAATAGATTCACCATAAGTATGGCTTTTCCGGGATTTGATTTTTAGTGTTTTTTGTGCTGTCTGATGACTTATTTACTTACTATGCATTTGAATATTTTTTTCTGTATACTGATCAATGTTTTGTTTATATATATTTGTAACTATAATTATTTTGCAACTCCAAAGCGGATGTTTCGTTTAGAGCTACATGTAGCATTATCTAAAAGGAATAATTAAAGGTAATTGATTTTCCATTAGCTTTTAATCGCGATTTCGACAAGAATGTTTATATTTATAGCTAGAACTAAATAGTAAAAAATTGAAAATGTGAAGTTTACTTTTCCAAAGAAACACTTTTTTTCATCAACTCTTCTATGGTTCCACTGCTGAGTATTGGTCTCAAATCAAAATGAAAGAGTGAAGGCCACGACGCTAAGTGCAGTTTGACAGATTTTACGCACCTTAGAGAACATAGATTTCGGACAACTCTAAGGTGTGCAAGTTAAAGAAACTGAAAATATAAACTTATCACTTATAATTTCAATTACAGATTTTGTATTACGTTAGATCCAGAGCTCGATCATAATAATATATACCATAATAATCCATAGGTTTTATCAGGTATATAACACTAATTGTAAAATACAGTTTGGAAATATGACTCTATATAACTTTTTGCAGAGCTAAGAAACTGATTGATAAATATCAGAAATTGGTGCCAATGTAAATGACATAGTTGACACAATTTAATATTTGCTCAAAATAGTTAGTATTAGGTACTATTATTTATCTGTTTATAAAGATCAAGCCCAAAATGTTCTGTCATTATTTGAAACATATTCAAACTATCGACACGGACTTCAACATGGACAACCTACTCTAAAACCAACATTCGAGATCGCACAAATAACCGACTAGCATTAACCCTCATTACTCTTTCATAAACATCCCATTACTATAAATAACGAAATTATATTTTGTGACATTACCTTAAGGTCGAAAGTCTTTGGACGGATGATGGAAAAAATGGAATCAATACTGTAAACGAAACAAGTACTATTTGGACATCCGACAGAGGAATTCTATTTTCGAATTATCATTCGAACGACTGTAATCAACGGTGAAATGAGAACTGATCTTTAAATAAATAGGAAGATTCATTTATTAATATAGGTACACACTGTAAATCCCTTTTCTATTTGTAATGCAAACAAGTTTTAAAACCCTAATTAATAGTATATTTAACATAGAACTTATGTTCCATTATGCATATTTATTTTGAATATATCTGATTATAGGAACTTATTTTTATTATAAAGCATTTATTTATAGACAAACTGACATGCTCCACACAGAACTAAACCTAGACGTTGTGGTGAGGAATATTTAATACTCATCATCATCATCATCAGCCTATCTCAGTCCACTGCTAGACATAGGCCTCCCCCAATGAGCGCCATCGCGCCCTGTCCTCTTATAAGTTATAACTTCTTAATATATTAAAGATCAGGACTTCCTGAAAGATAATTATGTCTGGCAACATGGAGATACTTACATATTAAACAGTTTGTCAATACTGTTACCGGTGCTTGCTTCTTCAATCATAGATATTGCGTCATGGAATACATTTGTGATTTTATCTAATTCCATATGTATATCGACTTTCTTATTAACATTAATAGTAACTAGTTCAGTGACCTCTTCGACCGTATTATTAAGTCTTTTGCTCCAAATTTTGTACAAAAATTCTATACCCATAATAGAAACATCAACTACATCCCTTATCGATTTGTATGCTTCTGTTTCACCAAAAGTTGGTTGAAAGAGGTCCATTACTTGGGTTATCCTGAAATTTGGGCACATATTTAGTTACTATAGTTAATCTTTTTATATTTTTACCCAAGAATTATGCAGGTACCACATACATAGTCAAATTAACGTAGCAGAAGTCCCTTTCCTGGTTTTTCAAAATCATAGTCAGTTCTGGCGGCAGGAAGTTCTCCAACGACATCATCCGAAGGATTGCAGTGGACAAATCACCAATACGGTTTATTCTATCATCACGGGATATCTTGTAGTACATATCACCTGCCTATTGGAAATTTCCAAACGAAGACACAATTATTAAATTTAGTCTGAACTATAATATAGTATGTTAAGTTTTCAATTAATATTTTATTTAGAGATTTGCTTAAACTAATTTGTTATTTCTAGCACTTTCATCAGTTATGTCTGTGGCCTTTTCCGAAATGCACTTACCATTTTTATATATTTGCCGATATTAACTTCCAATAATAAATTCATGGCTAGTTTCTGTAGAACTTTTTTTGAAAGGCTACATATCTTACTGACGAAAATCTTTACGTGCTCCAAGTTTTTAACTTTTAATACTTTAGATATTGAGTTTACGCTGCACATGTCTAAATTGCCTTGCATTATCTGTAAAAGATACTTTGGTAAAAATATTGAAATTTTTAATACACTAGTCTTATATATGTAACGTTGTTACGTCTTATACATATATGAAAAGCAAATATCAGTAAAGTTTCAAGCCCAATACTTGGCTTTAAGAATTATAATAAAAACGTAATTTCACGCCTGCGATCCCTGAAGAGGTAGGCAGATGAGTATAGAACACTACCACGTTTACGTCCCATGGAATAGGTGGCGAGCCTATGGGTATACACCGGGCATAGTTCTAGACTCCGAGTTACTGCTAGGAATTCTAATTTAGAAAAATTGAATAGCATCCGACCCGGGATTTAAACCCAGGGCCTCCCGATCAGCAGTCGCGCTTGGAATCACTCGACCAACGAGATGGTAAAAATTATAATGATTAACCAGTAATACTTTGAACTCTACTAAAGATACCCCTTTTCAGACTGATTTATTCTTCGATGAAACTGTAGTATATCGTCTAAGTTTATTATAATACTATTACTCTGTATCGAATAGTTATGTGTACTGTTAATATTATGTTCTGGTCTTTTGCAAACTTTTGGGACATCCTTCACATTACTTTGCATGTGTTCATTGTTTGTCATTATACTTACTCCTTCAAAATTTATTTCAGCGTCTACTACGCTATCAGCAATATCTTCTTTTATATCTAGTTCCGATGCTATATACCTCTTTACTCTTTTTGGGTTTTTGAATAAGTCATTCACGTGTAGTCCGTTTTCTGCAACACAAACATACACTTTTGTAGTCGGAAAAGAAATTGTATTTTTATTGCTTTATTTTGTACTCCTATTTCTCGACTTTACTACATAATAATAAATAATTAATAACAAATCACATGTAATGTTTAAATGATCGATAAGTGGCTGAAATTATAATATCTCTCTATGTTACTTACTGCCTATATCTATAAAGGTGGGGTTATCAGCAACTTCGGCCAGCGTGGCTAGGAGTTTGAGAGCGTCAGGAAGTATCCCGGTCACGTCCAGCACTGTGTCGTTGTTAATCAGCGGGGATATTTGACGTTTTACCTCTGTTAGTCTACGAACCGTTAAAATTGTCTATTTATTCTCTTCAGTTAGTGATCAGGGGTGAAAAATAAACGATCTTGATATTTATTTACATTTAGAGACAATTGAAAATTTGTCATGTCGCCGTCGGTGAGCGCAGAAGCAGTGTTAAAAACTGTAGCTAAATAAGTACTGGAATTATGTACATTTTGTTTTATTTGGTTTATTTAGCGCTTTAAATTGAGTAACGAAAAATAGTATATACAAAAATATAGTTTTTAAAGTCAGTGCAAGATTATTTAAATGTTATGTTAGGTAACAAAAGCATTTGTCTAGAACGACAGGATTTAAAATATGGACTTACTTCGAATTCTCATATGACGGTATTTCGGTAAACTGATCCATGGGCGAGCACGTGTTATCGATGCTGCATATGAAGGATTGCATGAACGTGAGTATACCCGCGCTGGGCAGAGCGCGGGCGGGGAACTGGCCTGCAATTAATTTGTCGTCTTAGAAACGGATACGAGACATCATTTGCTACGTTATAAGAAACTCATTGAAAAAAAACGTAACATCAAGCCTGTTATCCCCGAAGAGGTAGGCAGAGGAGTGTAGAACACTCCCACGTTTCACCAGTTACGTTTCACCAGAAACTCATAGAACTTTCTAGTACTTATCGCCGCGCGGTTTAAATTTAACATGGTGAAATCAATAATTTGATAAATTAAGTTTGTCATCAGAAACTTGGCCAGCTTGATAAATCCTGGTAATTAGCCTTCTCACGAGAAAGACCTGTATCCAGCAGCGGAGAGATATAAGGATTAAGGATGAATATGATGATTACTTACATGAGGGGAAGTCTTGATTATCTACATTGATTCTCACGATATAAAGACTGGACATCACACATACGGCCCACAGGATACCGCAAAGGGTTAACTGAAAATAGAGAAAGTAATTTTTACATTGCAATTCAAATATCGTCTTTGATGATCGTAGAAGAGGTATCGAAATTTTTCGTTCCATGTTTGGTGGAAATCCTTAGTTTCTTTCAACCTAAATCTGCCTGCACAACTTACATAAATACAAATGTATCTTGTATTAGCCTTGATTTGAATTAAATAAAAACTAACTTTTACTTATAAACTGTCTCCATGCAATTCTCCAACCGCATTGACATAGGTAAATACAATATGTACATGCATACAAACATGTATGGAGTTGGTAAGTTTGACGTCATACCGAGCCAAACAAACAGACAAACATTTCATCTGTCATATTCACAATCGTATTCTATCGTTTTCAATGTGACACAGGAAGTGTACACATTTAATGTAAATTTACGAACGTTATTCATAACAAATAGCATACAATTTATTGTAAAAGATAAAAATACTTTATTATTATTACATCATCACGACAACTTCTTTACGGGTTAGGCAGAGAGCATCGTGTGCCAAATATTTCTATCCTTATGACCTAACGTTCTTATTATCGACATGAGCGTTATATCCAGTTTTACCAAATTCCGTTTCCGTATGAGGTAATCCTTCCATAGCAGCAGCCGCAGTTGCCGGCCTGCCGCCATGTTGCACGCGGCGCGCTTGGTGACACCATCACTGCGAAAAAACAGCAAGAAAACTTGATATGTTCACTGTTGTAATTGGTGAAAATTCGTACATTCAAGTACATATTTTTTAAACGAAATTAAATTTATATCCTACCAAAAACATAAAGGCGAAAGCGAGCCAAGTTTTGCAGAAAAAAGCTTAAAAGATTAATATTCTGAAAACAGTTTTGCTGCTACAAGAAGTGAGAACTAAATGGACTGCAAGTTTTTTCTAAATTCTATGATTCCGTCATACATATTGTTCTTTAATTGCTTTAAAATAAAATTTGTGATGTATTTTGCTACCTGGAAAGACATATCTAGTCGTTTTAATATTACTTGTGTAGAGCCATATATTAACTATTATAATCAGAAGGAATTAGTAGAAAAAAAAACACTTAAAAAGTAAGGTTAACAATATTTACGTTCCGGTAGCGCCTACTTCAATGTCATCTAAATCGGACCGCGATTCCTCGTACTTAGCCTAATGTTCTGCTTATAATCTGATGATAAACACAAAGTACTCATTTTCTATTTTGCGGGGTCATGTTAAGACATGCACACATTGTTAGTAAAATGATAGACTACCGGCACGCGACGGCCAGCAAACAGCAAGATAAGATGTTTCATAATGTGACACACAACCCTTCATTAGCGCGAGCACTTGTTGCGTGAAGGACGCCACTGGAGTATATCGATCGCTTTACATCTTCTCTAAGTGTTCCTACTGGTATAAACAATAATAGGTATATTCGGACATCTTGAAAACAATACATATAATGGGTTGAAGATGTATCTCAAACGACCAATTGAGCTAAATGCGTCAGCAACGTACGTAACGCAGAAAAAACTTGCCTGTTGCTTTGGAATTTTCCAGATTAAATATCATATTGCGTAGAATTGTTTACATTTGCTTTAAATAGAGAAGTGGCTGCTTCCATCATATTTAAAATGACATGAAAATCGTTTTGCCTACCTTGTGATTTATACAGATTTTCTGACGTACTTAGCAATTGTAAGTGACATTCATTTTAGTCTGCTCAGAGGACTCAATGCTAACTCAGTCATTAGTGTGCTAATCAGTCATTGAAATACCAGTGTTGTTTCAAACCCAGGTGCAGATTTAATATTCATTATTCCAGATCTAATTGCAATTAATACCTAATTGTTTTAATGTTTGTTTTTTTATTCATGACAATTATAATCTTCAAATAGACTGACAGTACTAACCGTACAGTGAATCAAAATCGTCTTAGTATGTGAAATTTATTTGGGCCTGGGTTATGGTATCTATGCTAAATTCTATAGGCTGGTGGTAAACGTTCTTCTATTACCATAAGTTTCATCTTACAATTACCTTTGGACAGAAATTGAGAAAAGAAGCTGGAATTAGAAGGAGAACAAGGAGTACTATGTTCAGGTTAAGTTCCGAAATGAAAATCAGCAAGCGTACAATGGTGCTTCGCATATCGTAGACGGCCTTTTTGGTCTTATGGTACATGAACCTGAACACTCAGTTGACGGTTTAGGGTTCGATTCTTATTCGGCAAATACATTTTTGTGACATGCGTCTACATAGTATGTTTGTTCTGTATGTGGCTGTACAAAAAAGTAAATTTAGAAATGTATATCATCATCGTTCCATTTCCGTTAATTGATGGGTATATCCCTGTAACCGACTCACAAATTTGCGCCTTAAAACTTTTTTAAAAACCGTTGATATGTATGTATGATTATAAGCTGTATGGTTACAATATCACAGGCGCAAGCTATGCATAGTTCAGAATCAGTTGTCGATGTGCCAGTTGAACCAAAATGTTACATATCTGAATCTAATAATAAAGTAGATTTACTGATATAAAGTTCGTGCTGCCCCGTACGTGACTCCAGCACATCCGAGCCGTCACTATGACGAAGAAACGTGACCCTACGGCGCTCGCTAACCCAATAATAATAGCTACTCACGTCAGGTACTTTGCGCACGTAAGAATAATGCAAACATCTTGTTTATGTTCAATTTGTCTATGCGTTTCATTTTGAATTCTCTTCACTGGATCCATAAAATTGCCTGACCCAGTGGTCCAGTGTCTAGTGAAGCTGACTGCTGAGCCGAAGGTAGTAGGTTCAGTTCCAACTTTGAATACATTTGTGTAACAACGTAACATCACGCCAGTAATCCCCGAAGGGGTAGGCAGAGGAGCGTGGTACACTCCGACATTTCACCTTTGTTCCATGGAATAGGTAGTGAGTCTATTGCAATACACCAGGCTCAGATTCAGACTTCGGGGCACTAATAGAAATTCTAAATTAGAAAAATCTAATATTACCCGACTATTAAATCTAATATTATTTAATTTATGTAGTTTGTCAGCTGCCTAATTACCGTATAACCCAATAGGACCGCCGGTCCTGTTCGCATCTACTTTGGGCTCCGTTGACGGAGTGTGGAAATGTCCTAAAATATTATTTACTACGTCAATAAAAAATAGCAGCAATTGAAGCAGTGATAGCCTAGTGGTTTGAAATTCGACCTCTCACTCCGGGAGACCGGGTTCAAATCCTAGCGCGCACC
>DWJK01004312.1:0-12144 GCA_018248815.1 Croniades pieria auraria
CTCTCCAACTAGTGAAGGTCGGTAGTTAGTTACGCATATTTCCTTCGGTCCTGCGCTAAGCTGAAAAGTTCAGCGGCATCTGAGACCTTTACCCACTCTCGGGTAATTTTGGCTAGCGGTCATTATTTCGCAGAGTGTCCCTTTACAAGGGAACCTTCTCAAAACATTCTCAAGTATGAAAAGCGTGTTATATTTGCTTTAAAAGGTATGAACCACCCAATATAATAAAAGTTTGATTAAAGTCCATACAAATCGTATACACGGCGTCACGGTTGACATTCTAATCTGGAGCATTAATTGCCGTCCGATGGAGTGCCCGCGTTAGATTGGCTATTGTCCGCTAATGATGGATGAAAGTGAGGGTCCACGGGAATTTGGTACGTCACAAGTTACAGGAGCAAGCGATAAAATAGTTGGTTTATATCTTACGCTACATAACACTTAAAAATTCAGAATAAAATAAATTCATAAGTCTCCGAAACTGGTGTGCATGTATGAAGAGTGATGAATGTAGAAGGTTATAGAGATATTTGGCAGTCGGTCCTCTCTGCCTGCCCCGTAAGAGACCCTGACATTATGGTGTAATAATAATAATGCTTCGGTAAATTCGAAAATTCCTCTAAAAGTGGATGACAAGGAGAGAGCGATGTGAATGCTAGATACTACAAAGTGGTAGAGAAATATACAAACATGGTGGTACGGGACTATAGTTGCAACGCCTGTGCGTCTTATTCTCTTCCAAACTGAAAAATGCACTCATCTGCGTGAAGGCAGAAATAGATACAACATTGATGTAAAGTTATTATTCGCAGTTGCTGCAAAACCGAATAAACACAATCATGGAAAATACTAGGAAATCGTGGGTAAGTAACATCCGAGAGTGGGCAAAGGTCTCAAATGCCGGTGAACTTTTCAGCTTACCAAAGAACCGAAGGAAATATGCGGAGCTAACTACCGACCTTTACTAGTTGGAGAGGCAGTAAGAGAGAAAGAGAAAGAGGAAAATACTAACATATTTCATTTTGATGAATGATTGCACTTTAGTAAATAACATACTTATTTACTTATGTACATACTCGTATATATGTACAGGGTTAACATACGTATAATCTTAGGGTTGGCCCAACTAGTTTCGGAACTGCACGAGGTCATATATACATATATACAATGATATGTACAAATACTCACGAGACAGTAAAATGGGAAAACCTACAAAACATTTACACACTTTTACATAAAATGCTGTTAAATTCGCGCTTTGTTTTACCGGTATGTAAACGTTTTAGCTACGCTGTAGCGTTGAACGCCCTCCAGCTAGCTGGAGTGACGATATACGCAAAGTGGCTGGCAGCAGTTGAATGTGATGAGCTGAAGATCGAGCTCAGTGGCGTGCTATTGGAGAGGTACATGTCCAGCAGTGGACGGAATTAGGCTGACAATGATGAATGATAATGAAACGCTTCAGCTTGTACTGTGTCACACACACACGTCAGTAAGGTTTCACGCGGCTCGCTTTAACTCGGGCTCAGTTTAATTCGTTCGGGTTAATCTCGCCTCATTGTCTCAGAGGGCCTCTTGGGTACTATGAGTTATGTACTTGTCACGGTGACGTAGTTGTGCGATGATTGGTATAATTTAGACTTTTTACCACGTATATTAGGATTTAACCACATAAATTAAAATTTTACCATGTAAATTAAGCTTTTTTCCTAAAAGCTAGTGGAGTATGCAACATGCTCTTGGCCAGCGTGGCAGACTGAAGCTTTAACCTGAGAAGAGACCTATGTATCGGCAGTGGAATATTAAAAGGATCAAAAAAAATGGCATATGGATATTCTGATAGGATCTTTTTTCAGTTTCGATTAAAGCCCTCAGAAATTTTAAATTCTTTGCGTATGTGGACAGAGTTATGAATGTTGAAATAGAATGTTAGGTTTTAAGGATAGAGACATTTACCTCTCGGTGCTCTCTGCCTACCCTGTAAGGGACCTGGCCTGATATATAATAATAAATAGTGAGCTAATAACGAATGAATTATTAAATACCAGAAGTAGGTTTGGAATACCGTACAGTACTACACACAGGTATGACTTGCTTAGTACTTCGGTTTTCAGTATCCGTTTAAAGTTCAAAGTAGCAAAGTTCAAAGGTGTACAGTTTTTTTTAGTAGTATTCCTTATTGGTTGAGTTGTAGCGCGATTGCTGATCAAGATGTCTTGGGTACGAATCCCGGGTCGGGTACTATTGGATTTTCCTAACTTAGCATCTCTAGTAGTAGCACGCTGTGTGGATTGGTGCCCTGTGTAGGACAATAGGCTCATCACCTATTCTATGGCGGGACGTCAAGATCTCTTCGGAGATATACAGGCGTAATGTTATGTTTTTCTACTAGTATTTCTACCAGCTAATTGTTACGTCATGGTACCCGAAACAGTGAACAATTGGACAAAGACTCAAGACTAATGGCAGCTGAGACAATGCAGAGAGGGACTCAATACGACGTAGCCTTGGGAAGGTAGAGTTTTTGCGGGGAATGTACACATTTGGTATTTAAAAATCTCTTCTTATTTCAGCTGAAAATGGCATAAGCCATAAGATAACTAGTTGGGACTTGAAACGACATTGTTAAATTGCTTTTTTAAGTTCAAAATATTTCTCTACGGTTAATATTTTGTTCTCTTGTACATTAATATATGTATATGTACCGCTTTTTGTTTACTTACATCGAGGCTTTGCTAATATCAATACGATAAAGGCTGACATTATATTATTATTTTTTTGATGTTATTGTTTTTTTAATGGAAATAAACATTATCATGTGGGAAAGTACAATAAAAAAAATTCGTATCATTCTCATATCTATGAAGTGTCAGTAATCTATAAATGTTCGATAATAATAATAATAATAATAAACGACTCATTATCAATCCACTGTTGGAATATGGGTCTCCTCTCATATTGAGAGGGTTGGCCGTAGTCCGTAAATGTTCGATAGAGATTCATACACGATACTTACGATTGTTTCAGTACAATTGATATTAAACAGATTGCGAATATATTTGCATACGAAACGTAATCTGTACGATCACACGATGAAGCGATTCTTCCGAGTTGACGTCCCGACAAGGGTTCCAATGAATTTATCGGAAGCGTGAAAAATGATACGGGGCGGCGACGACGCGCCCGGGCGGTGTGTTACAAATGAAAATGTTTACGAACTCTATGGTAGAGACTGTAAAAAGTTGGCCATTATATACCTATCCTTTGTTCTCAACAATGTCTTTGTACATTATACCATCGCGTTAGGTCCCTTATGGAGAAAGCAGAGAGCATGGAGTGCCGAATATCTCTTATCTTTACATCTGACGTGTTTCGTCTACATTATCACTCTTCATACTCATTCATACATCGGTTTCGTAGACTTCTCATTCTCCCTTTAGTATCTTTGTGTATATCCTATAAGTATATTTACCGCATTGAGTTCTGTAAACGTGTTCTGAAGCGAAGACCACCACTTAGCATACGAAGTATAGGACGAAGTATAGGTAAATGATTAACAGTCGTGATCAGCAGCAATTTAGCATGCTGTAAGATATACATAGAATATATATATACTGACTGCCTCGACTGCCTCGTTGATCGAGTGGTTGCAAGCGCGACTGCCGAACGGGAGGTCCTGGGTTCAAATCCCGGGTCGGGGTACTATGGGAGTTTTCTAACTTAGAATTTCTAATAATGACTCGGAGTCTATATCAGTGCCTAGTGTATGGCAATAGGCTCACCACCTATTCCATGGGACGTAAACGTAACTGGTGAAACGTAGGAGTGTACTACACTCCTCTGTGTACCCCTTCGGGGATTACAGGCATAATTTTACGTTTATATTACGTATATATATATATATATATGCAGAAAAGCTCCTCATTCGTGGGGGATACTTGCCATCAATATGCCGCGTAAATATGATACGCTCCAAGGTTCCAAAAAAGCAATATGTATGTTAAAAGAAAGTGAATTTATTGATAATCTAGTAATTTAAATAAATTTTTATTGTCAATTGTAGGCAAAGTTTTTAAGAATTTAGTCATTTTTTCTCGCCTCGCCACTTTTAAGATGTTTAAATTGAGAATGATATTCAGACGTAGCACTAAAAATGTGCCTTTTAAGTAAAAGGCCCCTTTCAAAAAATGGATCTATTTTCATAAAATAATCACAGAGTTCCTTAGCCATTCTTAAGTCTACACTCAAGTTTTTTAAATTCAAGACCATGGTATGGCTGCTCGTTGAAGTCTCTTCTTCAGTCGCGAAATTGTGGCGGCGACATTTGATAATTACCTTTAGACTAGTAGTAGTAAGCTTAGTTTTAGTTTAATATTATTTCATTCGTTTACATCCTTTATAAAAACCGCATCGGCACGTGCCCGCAGTACTCAAAGGATGCTAACGTGTTAATAAAAGACACCGAATCCTTTTGTGTTTACCGAGTGCATCCGCGAATAAGAGATTTTTAGCCGAGAATACAGGAATTGGGTTGCACTTTTTTCACCCGCGAATATTGTAAACGCGAATAAGGAAACCGTGAATAAGGCGTTTTTGCTGTATATAAGTAATCGGAATCTCGGAAACGGCTTCAACGATTTTTTTGAAATTTAGTATGCAAGGGGGTTTCGGGGGCGATAAATCGATCTAGCTAGATTTAATTTTTAGAAAATGCGTTTTATCCGTGTTTTCAGGCAATGAAAAACTACTGCTTTACCCACACAGCGACGTTAAAGCTACTTCAATAGATGGCGTTGTTAAACTACCCTAATTGTAAGCCAATGAGTGTTTGTTTTGAGATTAGACCAAAAAAATCAATTTAACTTATATCATTGATAAAATATGTGTCTTTTTAATTCACGTGTTCACTTAAAAATGCCTAAAAGATCTTCGAAAAAAGACGCTTATAAACAATATAATATTATATAATTGGTATATTAATAACTAAATATAAAAATACCCAGCAAAGCTCGGTCATCCAGGTGCTTACATTTATTTTTGAAACATGCCATAGAGCACCTAAAATTATTGGACAGATTGGATTTTGAACAATACAACCCACCGTGCGTTATTAGTACATGCGTTTTAATGTCAGAAATAAACGCTCTGTTATATACAAGTAAAAATAGTAAAAAGTCTGAACATAATTTATTGGACTGATATTACCTAGATCTTATATCCAAATCATAATAAGCTACGCCTCTATCGGGAGTTAGTAGACATTTTAACGACAATATTTATATACAAGTTAGAAGTTTCTAAACACTATTTTAGAGCAAAAGTTGATAAACACAAAAAATCTTCATCATCATTATTGTCTTCGAGTAATAGTTCGCTCTCGTCTTCATCAACAGTAGCATTCGTCGTCAACTTGAATTGAGGTCGGGAGAGGGGTGCGAAGGGTGAAAGCGGTGTCCATCTTTACGTCCAATTTGATAAATTTATATGTCCGACCAATACATTTAAATTATTAAAAAGATAAAGATGAAGGGGTGACCGTGTGTTGTACAGGAGTTTGTTTGCCTAGCTTCAGTTTCTTATTTTTATGATTAATTTTTGATTATCGATCTCAATTATTTGATAGTTACCTATAATTTAGTAATCCTATAGATTTTTTCCAACTTTTATATAAACAATAGTGTCCAATATTGTTTTTTTTAATTGAAATTTATATCTTTTTACATCCTATGAATTTTTGTGAATGAAAGTTTTCATTGTATCTTTTGTTACTTTGTTCTATCTACCATCTCACTAGTTCATCTGAACATATTCGATAAATATACGCAAAATTAATGCTTAAAAAGCCAAGAAAAGAAAAAAATATATTCAAAGGATGGATCGGATCATAAATTAATAATTGAATTAGTATTTGTAAAATTTTAAAATTTGCAAATATACTTATTTAATAATATCTATGTAACATTTTATATACTGTTCGCCAAATCAAACTTAAAATATTTCATTAGTATTGGCGATCAGAGGCAGGTAGAATTTTCATATAGCCGCATTTCTTAAACAAACAGACTTTGTGGCCAAAGTAAACTCCAGCCCTTGAACGGCCTCACTCGGCGCGAGAACAATTTTTTTTTAGATTGGCTTTTAGACATCAGGGCTCCAACCTTCCAATCGTTAAATTATGTCTTAGTTTGATAATTACCTATACCTACATTGATGTTTCAAAAGGGTTTTTTAATCCTAAAATGCGTACAATTTCAATGTCAATTACCGTATTTGAATGAAAAGGACGTCCATTGCTAATGCGGAAACCAGAATACTTTATGATTACTTATTCCAGTATTACCATTATCTAGAAGGTCATAGCTCGCTTTATCTTCGCTTATATTTATATTTTGATAATATTCTTTTGAATATAATATAAAATACGCATTAGGTTTAAGTTAATAATATATGGTGATATAAATATTTTTGTAATATCTCCCCCAATATCTAAACGCTATCGACAGCTGCGCGCTACCCTGTGTGGCGTAGTTAAACAATTGTTATACGTTTTACGGAAGAGGAGACGGGGGACAATCCCGGGGAGGGGGACATATGGAATACTTTAAATCAGTTAGTAGGATATTTTGAATATTTTAAATCGGATAATAGATTATATGACTTTGCAAAATTATGGGTCACTTCTACTTCTAAATGGCTAAATAATATGTAGTAATTTGAGGGGATCAATAGTAAAACTGTCATGTAACACAAAAAGACTTGAAATTTAAAACTGGTCAATATTACAAACACCTACTTGAGAACAATGTGTAATGTTTGTTAATTTCATGCGTGGCCCACGTTCACAATTAATGTCCGTACTTAACCATTGGATATTTCGACATTCGCTTATACCGCGATGAAAGGTAAAGGTGAATAAAGCAACTTTTAGAGGACAGTCCGAATAAAAAAGTGTATGTCTTATCATTGATACACTTATCTCTTATTTAAAGATAATATTGAAATATGACACTCTCTTAGTTTAATATATTTCAAAGTTAAAAAGTTCAATTTCGTTTTAAAGGTTATATATTTTTTTTTAATATTACGATAAAACTATGATCTCAATATGTAAAAGAAGTTTTATGTGACGTACTATGTACATCGTTGGGCAAACATAAGTTCACCCATGGACTAACGCAGTCTGATTATGATGATGTTAGAGCTTGCAATATAAATAAATAACCCAATTTCTAAAAGAAAATGGTCCTTTTTCTATTTTTAGTTATTCGAAAATATATTTCTCATGACTCAACACTATAATTTAAATAAAACTGACCGACCGTGATTTTTATTCCTACTAATAATTACGTGAGGATTCGACCAAAAAGGAGCATAAGTAAAACTTTAAATGCACATTGAATAATATAATCGTTCAATGTCAACGGAAACTTGTTTTTGCAAACAGATTCATATAAACGTAAAAGTCGTGACATCATGCCCGTAATCCCAGAAAGGGTAAGAAGAGGAGTGTAGTACACTCCTACGTTTCACCAGTTACGTTTAAGTCCCACGGAATAGATGATGAGCTTATTGCCATACACTGAGTACAATTCCAGACTCCGAGTCACTAGTAGAAATTCTCAACTAGAAAAATCTAATGGCACCCGACCCGGGATCTGAAACCAGGACATCCCGACGACAGTCGAGCTTGCAACCACTCGACCAACGAGGCTGTGGAAACATAAACGTAAAAGAGTAATCTTTTATTTACGTCCTTATATTAAATTGATTACTTATCAATTAAACTGTACAACTTAAATACCTGTAAAAAGTTTGCTGTTTAGTGTTGCCAGAAAATTGGACATAGAAATAATTTCTTAAAATAATTTCCTAATTAGATAATGTATAATTCCTAATTAAGATAATTCTTAATTAAATACTGATAAATTTGAAAGGCGTTTTTAAAAGAAAATTAATATATCTTGGATATAATTATAACCACCCGCAACACAAATGTGATTAGATCTGATATTAATTCATACGATGATTGTGCTAGAAATATTTGTACTCTGTAAGCACCTTTTACACTGATATTTTTATTATACTCGTATTCTTAAGAATATGACCTTTAAGAGATAAAGGTGTCTTATCCATACCCATTCGTTCTATCTACGTTACCATCATCAATAGTCGATATAGGAAAATATGGGCTAGAAATAGGCCTCTCCCAGGGCGCACCACAGCGCTTGCCATAAAAATAAATATTTTGTACTGGCAATGTTGTAAATTTACCTAATGTTTTACTTTTTGTTAACAAACATTTTCATTCCATTTGTCGTTTCCCTGTCCCAAGATTAAACCAAAATGAAAAAAATACATTAATGTGAAGTCTCAAGTCGTTTTCTTTTGTTTTTAGGCCCGCAGGACCTATACAAGTCACAGAAAATTCGTTTATTAAGAAATTGCAATCATCTGGCAGAAGTTTAGTCGTGTTCTACGGATCACAAACTGGCACCGGGGAGGAATTCGCTGGTCGACTCGCGAAAGAGGGCATCAGGTACAAAATGAAGGGCATGGTCGCTGACCCCGAAGAATGTGATATGGTACGTTATAAGAAAGCCAAATACATTTACACTTTTACGTATTTTCCACAAAATGCATATGCAGCTGTAAACTGCCTCGTTGGTCGAGTGGTAGCAAGCGCGACTGTCGATCGGGAATTCCTGGGTTCAAATCCGGGTCGGGCACTATTGGATTTTTCTAATTTAGAATTTCTAGTAGTGACTCGGAGTCTGGACTTGTGCCCGGTGTATGGCAACAGGCTCACCGCCTATTCCGTGGGACGTAAGCGTAACTGGTAAAACGTGGGGGTGTACTACTACACTCTTTTGCCTACCCCTTCGGGGTTTACAGGCGTGATGTTACGTTTATAATTGTGTGTGATGCAAGTATTGACAAACACTTTTTGTAGGAAGAATTAACGAAGCTGAATGAAATAACAAACTCGCTAGCTGTGTTTTGCATGGCAACGTACGGTGAAGGAGATCCGACTGATAATGCAATGGAATTTTATGAGTGGTTGAAAAATGGTGATCCGGATCTGACTGGTTTAAATTATGCAGTAAGTTATATTTTCATAACCAACCTGTGCCTCGTCAAAGCCGGTTAATAATATATGTATATTTACGAAATAGTCAAGGCAAGATTGAGGCTGTTAGTTTCAACTAATTATATGCTAGATATTATATTTATTACCTGGAATTTGATCTTAACTAAAACAAATATTTAGAATAGGTATGTAAAATGATAAAATCATAAGTTTGCTATATTTTTTATGTTAAAGACAATAATTTCGAAGACTGTAATTAATTTACTGTTAACAAATACGTAATGTCTACACTGACCCTTATTCTTACTTTGATTACAAAGTAAGAATAAGTAAGGGTCAATGTAGACAGGGGCAGACCTCGACATACTTTTTTGTCCCTGAAAATGGGTTTATTTCTAAAATGCGATTAGCACAAAGAACTGCGGATATGTAGGACCAAATTATTGTTAAAACATTCTCTTTTACATAAACGTTAAGTACATTTCAATATAAAATAATCTCTAAATATTCGCGGCAAGTTCCGACAACATTTTTCTCACATTTCGCAGACTTTTGTCCTTGGCGGACCTTCGGCTATAATTATTGTGAGGCAATCTTTCTCGAACGTTCCATTCATATAATCATGACGACGGCAGCGACAAGATGGTGCCTTTTTTGCAATGAATTTATAAAAACTTGATAAAACATCAGTGACAATACAACGATAACTTTATTAGATTACATTAGACCTTCTAAAAATACGTAACAATACCTAAAACCTACATAAAACACGTTTACAGCTACCTAAATATGAGTCGTAATATTATTTGTATGTATCATATTTGATGTACTCTTATCGCAGTCTATGGCTGAAATCATACAATTCGTGCGTATTTGAAAGGTATCAAAACAAGTCAATTTTAAGTCTTCTATTCAACGCTTACAACAGCACCCCAACATATAATTAGTCACCCAATTGCCTCCTCCGGCACATTTATAAAACATAATATTATACAGGAGCAATTTTTATGCCCTATATCTATATAAATAAAATGATAGAGGTCAGCCGTTGTGCGCAAATCGCCAATAAGTACTGAATAGATTACAATAAGTTTTCGAATTTTTAATTTTTTAAACACTTAGCCCTTATCTAAAAAAATCTTCTTTTAATAAAAAGCTATTTAAGTTTTTAGAAACAACGATTTTTATAAGCACAACGTGTTTAGTGACAGTTACTGAATTGTATACTAATACGTCACTTGCTCTCGCGTCACTAAATCAAATAATTTGAATAAATCACTCCTATACGTCATTCGTTCGCATTCCCAAACATTTGAAATTACCTTGTAAATTACAATAATTTAATCAGATTCAGCTAATACTATTATAAGTAACTGCTTTCTTTGTCACCTGCTCCCATTATATCGTATTCATTACTAGACAATAGATTTTTTTACTGAAAATACTCATTTCCATTAAACGTACCGAATTTTAAAAAACAATACAAAAAAAAGTAATTAATTTTATAATACAAGATTTTACATTATATTGAATGTCAAAAAATCAATTTAAATTATATAATTTAAAATGATTGTTTTTCACTAAAAATAATAATTATGTTGCTTCATTTGTTAATAATTCATAGCAAAGATCAAAATCGCACTTAGAATTTATTATAATGTATTAATACTATGTTGAAATACTTTAGTATAAATATTTTAAAAAATTATAAAATGTTACTTATATAATCAAATACGAGAAGTGTCAAGAAAGTAGGGAACTAAGGTCTGCACTATATTTATAACACATAACATGCTCAGAGATATTATATATGTACTTAGTCTTGCCATAAATACTGTTACAAAGAAAAACAATTTTTTTTTATTGTACGTAACATTTATTCCTATTACAGTGTGTTAGTTTAATACATTAATATAAAACCCTTAAAAATATACAAAGCTTATTCGAAGTGGTCTCCATTGGCTGCAATACAGCAGCACGCACTCTTTTTATGGGAAAGTTCTTCACTGCCAATCGTATGAATTGTTTTAGGGACTCCAAATTATCGTGGCATTTAGAGCAAGCCTTACTCTTTAAACCTGACCATAAATCATAATCCAGTGGATTAAGATCAGGACTAGACGACGGCCAGTCTTCAGTTCTGATGAACTTCGGAACGTTCGTTTCTAACCAAGATTAGGTGAATGGAGATTTATGATCCAGCGCCGAGTCTTGCTGAAAAACCATTCTTGGTTATTGAACATGGTGTTGTTAAGGGACTTGACTACCTTCTCAAGAATGGTATCTTGATGCACTTGTGCATGTTTTGATACCTCGTTCACAAAAATATGGCTCAGCCACTGCTTCATAGCTAACAAACCCACCAAACCATTGCTGAAGTCGGATAATGCCCACGTTGTACTCTGTTGACTAATTGGGAAGCTTCTTTAGAGCTTTCAGCATACATAGGGTCATTTTGTTTGTTAAAATATTGTTCAATTGTAAAAATTTTCTCATCCGGAAGCAAAATTTTTCTGTTACTTCTCTTTACGTACCGCTTAAGTATTTGTTTTGATTTAACTACCCTATTCTCTTTTAAATTATCAGTTTAGAAATGACCATTGCCTCTCTTATAGGTTGCAAGTCCTAAGTCGTTTTTTAAAATACGCTACATGGTTCTGGGTGCTATCTTCATCTCCCGAGATAAAATCTTTTGCTTTTGGACAGGATTTCTTTGAATTTTTTCTCTTACTGCGTTGATCGCCTTTTTCGTACGATCACTACTTGGATGGCCAGATCTTTTTCTGTCACAAACAGGAGCTTTCATTGTACCTATCAATAACCCGGTACACAAACATTTCGCTAATACCAAGCGTATTGAGGATTTTGAAAATTGTATTCGGTTCCATACCTACTTTATGTAATGCAATCACAGCGATTCGGTTCTCTTTATCACCCCACTACATTTAAATATCACAAAATGTTTTACAATATGTAGACCTTAGAAGCATAAGGGCGGATGTGAAGATCCGACAAAATATTTTTATTGTTTCATAAAGAAAAGCGCTTCTTTCACT
>DWJK01004313.1:0-12142 GCA_018248815.1 Croniades pieria auraria
GGGAAGTTTCTAATTTAGAATTTCTAGTACTGACACGGAGTCTGGACTTAAACGTAACTGGTGAAACATGGGAGTGTATTAAATTCCTCTGCCTACCCCTTCGGGGATTACAGGCGTGATGTTACGTAAAATATGTTCATGCACATGTATGCACAAATAACATAATTATATATATTCCTATATTATACAATTGCCTTCAAATAAAATCATATCGTTCTAGAAATATCATAAATATGCAAACACATCTTGATATGTTTTGAATTAAATATAAGCATTATACTCGAAGAACAAAAAAATAATAATCGATCCATTTGTTATTCCACTGTTGAACTATGGGTCTTCTCTCATAATGAGAGGGTTAAGATCATAATCTGCCACGCTGGCCAAGTGCGGGTTGGCAGACTTCACACAACTTAATTTTTTTTTTATAAATTCTAAGGTGTGCAGGTTTCCTCACGATGTTTTCCTTCACCGTTAGCAAGTAATATTTAAACTTAAAAGACATTTTTGTAAAGAGGTGCGCGCCATACATTTGAACCCAGCACCCCCAGAGAGATAGACTCAATTCTTACTTAACCACTAGGCTATCACCGCTACCAAGTCACTGTACACTGATGTTAAGCTGTAATCTGTCAGGGTAATCGGATTTGTCGTTTTGGTTACACGACGCGCTGTTTTATATATTATATACAATATCCGTGCTAAAAGGATTATTCTTAATAAGGTAACTAAAAAAGAGGGTTAAGGCCGTAGTACGCCACGCTGGCCAGGTGCGGATTGGCTGACTTCACACACCTTAGATTTTTTTTTAAGTTCTAAAGTGTGCAGGTTTCCTCACGATGTTTTCCTTCACCGTTAGCAAGTGATATTTAAATTTAAAATTATTATTTTTTTATTTTTAACTAAATAAGACAGCCCAGCCTTGCGTTTGGAGTGGTTGCAATCGTAACCATTGATCGTGAAGTGTTTGGGTTCGATCCCAGGTTTAGATGCTATTTAGTTTTTCGAATATACAATTCCCAATAGTGGTTCGAAGTCTGGATTTGTGCTCGATCTATCGTAATAGTCTCATCCTTCATTCCACAGTGAGACGTAAACGTAATTATTGCGACGTGCGATGGTACTACATTCCTCTGCCTACTTATTCAGGGATTACAGGCGTGATGTTACGTTTGTTACGCTTAACCAAAACAACTACAACAGTCGCAACTATTTTTTTTAACTATAATAGTAGATAATTATATCTGGAACCATATTTAAATTTAGAATTTCTAGAAGTGACTCGGAGTCTAGATCAGTGTCCGGTGTATGCGATAGGCTCACCTATTCCATGGGACGTAAACGTTCCTGGCAAAACGTGGGAGTGTACTACACCCCTCTGCCTACCCCTTCGGGAATTACAGGCGTGATGTTACGTTTTTGAAATCATATTTGATGAACGTAAGCATGTGGAATTACATAATCAAACCTTTAAACCGATTCTTCCAATGTTGTTATAGGTCCTTCATTATACTGAACGTTCTTGAACATAAAATATATCTCACCGAAGTCTGTGATGGATTCCAATACTAAAATTAACAATTTAATTCTATAATAATAAGAAATAGTTTTGATTAATTCTATATTGTAATTAATTGTAAAATAAAATTCAAATGGAATAAATATTTAAAGTGGCTTAAGTTTAATATATTATATACATGCATCATATATAATCATAATGATATTCCATCCATTTTCCGGAAACAAAATACAGATCAAACAATTCTATGCTAATATTTCCGTATTGTTTTCGTATAGATGAAATTCTCCATCATCATACATCTCTCATACGTCTCTCGTACGTCTCTCAAATCGTGGTACAGGAAGTATTCTGTTTAATAACACAGCCAATATCTTCTTAATATACATTCCTTAGTAGCATAGCTAGTCGATATATTACCGAAAACTCTTTACATTTACCAAGGAAATACGCTTCTTTTAGCTTTTCTGGTTAAGAAAACACCTGAATTACTTGGTCAACAGTTTGACAATACTTCAAGAGCACTATTGCGCTCTGTGCGCTGTATTTTGCATACGCTGGTAATGAGATTTATGCGTTTTTGCGCAACCGATTATAAATTTTTATGGTAAAGTGTATAAAAATTATGCATTATGAGCATTTAATGTGAACTATTTATATACATATGTATGTATGTGAATGTTTTCGCTCAGTACTGGGCTTTAAATAGGCAGATAATATACAATATTTCATTTTTATAAATTTTTCTCGCTTGCTAAATGGAAAGCATTTTGTTTACTTAGATGTAGAGTAAGGAAGTGGTTTAGAGTTATTACTTAGCAGACTTCCTCTTTATGTAGAGCGCGGCGGTCCATAAGACTCTCCAATTACATGCTCGTCGAAAACGCGTTAAGGTAAGGCAGGCTATATCGTTAACTGGCTGTGTAAAATTTCACTGAAAACGATTTTTAACAATATAAAATGTATAATAAAAAGTTGCAGTTTAGGAACTTTAATAATAAAAATATTGATCGATGTCGAAAATATTGATCAAACGTAACATCGCACCTGTAATCCTCGAAGAGTTAGGCAGAGAACTGTAGTACATTCCCACGTTTCACCAGTTACGTTTAAGTCATTGCCATACACTGGGCACAATTCCAGACTCGGAGCCACTACTAGAAATTTTAAATTAGAAAAATCCAATAGTACCCGACTCGAGAGATTTGAACCCAGGACCTCTCGATCGGTAGTCGCACTATCGACCACTCCACCAACGAGGTAGTGTATCGATAGTTCCATTGACCAATATTCAATATTATGCACGAAAAAGTAATTCTGCTTGTCTTTCTCTGTCATTTTGTCAAATGAGAGCCATGGCACTAAATTTATTTGAAGGTGAACTTAAGAAAAGGACAGAGGCTACCTAAAATACTTTAATAAAACAACCCTTAGAATAGCTAAGCGAAGGACAGATTTTGTAGCTCCTATTTAGGTTTTCACGGGAACACAATTGTTGGGCAATCGAGTATTTTATAATTATGCAGATGTCCGTAGCAGCAGTGACCAATTGTGGCTGTGAAGTCGTAACATCACGCCTGTAATCGCCGGAGGGGTAGGCAGAGGAGTGTAGTACACTCCCACTTTTCATGAATTAAATTGTGGCTGTATACAGCCTATTTTCAATTCTGATAATAAAAAAATGAACATTTTATTTATAAAGTCATGAATACTTATATCGATAGTTGACTAATAAAAACACCGTGAACAACTAAATAAAAACCAAATTAACCTGTCACTGTTTCATTAACCAATGAATAGGGAAGAGCAATAAAAAATTACATCTTTTGATATCGAGAAAAAAACATCGATATTCGTGAATACTCAACAAAACGCACACACAAACCCTGCATAAAGAGATTGGATTGAAAATTTAAATGACGCCGCCATGTCCCCCGACAGTATCATTTTGAATTGCTAAAAGCCTTACCGATGAAATACCTTTTTTCCCGTTCGCAATGCATTTTTAACCCTCTCACTAATCCCGGAAAAATCTATTCGATACCATATTTTGGTAAATGTTGTGTTTTGTTTTGCTTTTAAACGTTTCGTGTTCGTTATTGACGCGACTTTAATTTACCGAACTGGATTTTGCCGGTTCAGACAATTGTTTATGCAGTGCTATTCAATTTGTACGGAACCAAGTTTTATGACGCCCTTGATTTTGACTCCCTCATTAATTTTGTAGATCACCAAAGCTGTTGCATTATCCAATGTTACAGCCGCAGAATCAGGATTTTTCCAGTCTGCCTAAATGGGGATTTAATCGTGAAGCTTTATGTAAAAGTCTCATATTTACAAGAAGTTGTGGGAACGGGATCTTCAGCTCCATACTACCGATATGAAGGAAAACATGAGGCAGGCATTTTAGCGCTGAAGAAGAATATCTTGAACTTGTATATTTTTATAGAATTTTCTCATTAGTAGTACTTGCCACTATTTGCGCTAACAGCTTAAATAATATTGGACGACGCATTGACTATATATTATATTAACCGTGTCGGGACGAAGAAAGAATACATCTTCGCAAACCATGCCGAGATACAGGATGTCGTAACAAGCGACTAAATGCTCTAGGCGTAGCATCATGGATGACGCTAAAAGGCGTGCTCCGCAATCTCCAACCCGCAATGCCAGCGTAGGGATTACGGGCAAAAGTCTATCAGAGGAAGTCTAAGTCCAGCAGTGGAATGAAGTGCGATGACGATGTTAAAATGTAATATCCATGGACTGGGCTTGTCATACTTAAATTATGAAATCTGTGACGTAAACCATTTCAATCGAGATATTTCAATTAGATTTCATACTGGGTGGTGAACATTTAAAAAGTTCCTAACATCGATGAATTTAAATAATATTCGACGAATATATCATCTCCAGCTAGTAGATAGAGCAGATAGCTAGTATAGGTCGAGTGATGATATGCGCAAAATGGCTGGCAGCGGTTGGATTCGGAGAACTGCAGATCAAGCTCAGTGGAGTGTTATTGGAGAGGCTTATGTCCGGCAGTGGACGGGAGTAGGCTGGTAATGATGATGATGGCATATCATTTCACGTGGTTCCTCACGACAAAGGCAGAAAGCGAAATTTAGATAGAGAGGTATTTCATATGCTCATAAATATATTAAATACGAGAATATTTACGTTGTTTTAAAGATTTCAATGCTGAAGTGGTTAGACGAAAAGTATAAGTGTAACTTCCATTTTGAGGATTTTCTTAAAAAGTTTAAGTAATTTTATTATTAATGACTAAAAACAAAGCAATTTTATTACTAAAATCTACAGTCTCAGTCGCGACCTCGCTGCAAGCGACAGGTGCTCAAGAGGAAGGACCTCGTCCAGTCCGAAACTAGTCGGGCCATCCCGAAAAACGTACGTGAGTTAAGCCGTTACATTTTTAATCAAAGTAATAAAACGTGAAAACGAAGTTAACACTACGTCTTTCTGCGAAAGAAGTCACGCGTATCAACTAGTGTAAACGCAAAATGCATTGCACCTAAATTTGATGCAACGTTGTATAGAACTACGTGTGTGGATGCACTTACATACGTACTGCACATTGTATGCTTAATACTGAATTTTTTTACACCCTACGATTTAAATACGCCGAAATGTTTTCATGCTGAAATTATTTACCGTTAGTGAGAAAAGCGATCATAGATCAGTGGCTTGCAATTTAGTTCCTCTTTCTTCACAATATATGTGTATATTATATCAAAATATCAATAGCTCTATTACAAACTCCTAGTGGCACTACTTTTGACTGTATAATAATGTTGACGAGATGCCTGTTTTATATAGAGATAGAATACGTCCTTAAGCGTCTTTTAATGTGGGTATAAATGACAAATCAAGGACTGACAACTCGGTCGCTCAGTTGGCTAAACTATCGCTTAGAGGGAAGCACTATCGTGTTTCACATAGCGTTTCTGTCCCTGTTTATAGTAAAACGGCAAGAATTTTGGAACAAGCGTGACGTCAGCACGATCGCTGGCGCCCAGTCAACGACACGATACTTCGCGGGGTATAAACGGTCGGGTAGCGGCTTCGTAATTTCGTCACGTCGCGATGAAACTTTAAGATCGCTGCGTCAGTTGCAAATTGTTTCTCAAACTATCTTTTCGATGACAGAATATAAAATGAGCTCCACGCAAACAGTACTTTGTAGCCGCTCATGCTGTAGCCTCATTTTACATGGGACGTATACGTCAAATCATTTATCTAGCGCAAACTGACTGACAGAAGTGTTGATATGTCAGAAGTAAAAATCGACGTTTCTATTACGAATGTGAAAATGATTCGCGGTTTATTATGTTTAAAATCGAAGTAGATAAATCTATTTTGTTGATTAGTATGAAAAATGTTGGCTCTAGGTAAGGACGGACACTTAAAAGATTTTTAAATCTAGCTTTTAAAAAAATGCAATTGACCATCTTAATAGTTTTTTTTCAAATACAATTGAATAAAAATATACTGACAGTTTTTTTTTTATAACAGGAACTATGATCATACCATAATCTCGATATAAACACAGAAATCCTTGCAAAAACACGTCTCTAC
This sequence comes from Croniades pieria auraria, assembly GCA_018248815.1. Taxonomy (NCBI): domain Eukaryota; kingdom Metazoa; phylum Arthropoda; class Insecta; order Lepidoptera; family Hesperiidae; genus Croniades; species Croniades pieria. Next base: position 6,119 of record DWJK01004313.1, read on the forward strand.
TGGTCAGATATTCTCCAGCGTTGCTCATTTTACATATTCCCAACGAAACACAACAGCACCTGCGTTGCAAGCGCTCGCCAGGCGCGTTCCTAACTAAATCCAGGTCAACACTTACAAGCGACTCTTAAACGACATTTTAATTATGAAGGGTATGTAAAGTGTTAAAATAAATGCAACTGCAAGGTGGAGAGGGAATGAATATTTGCTGTTGACGCCTTATGTACTTGTAGGAGTATGTATATAAGTGTATGTATGTAGATCTGGTCATCATCTTAATATTGCAGGTGAAAGTTTGGCGACAGTACATTTTATTTATATATTTTTAATCGATTCGTTTATTGTATCACTGTGAGATTTGGGCCTTCTCTTACAGTAGATAAAGCTATGTATAATATATGTAAAGTATAAGTATATATGTAAAGTACGGTATGGTGGTCAAGTACAGACTAATAATAAAATAATAATAATAATAATCGACCCATTTTTCATTCCACTGTTGGAATATGGGTCTCCTCTCATATTGAGAGTGTTAAGGCCATAGACTGCAACGCTGACCAAGTGCGGGTTGGCGAAGTACAGACTGGCAGTTATTAATAGTCTTCGAGAACATTTAGAATATTCTATGTAGCGTAATTTTTATAAGTATGTTGTCCTTCACACGTATAGTTAAATAAATCTGTTGCATTGTAATGATAAGGATTGTCTTTTTAAGATCTGGACGCACCAGGTCATCGAGCCTTTTTATTTTATACTAGGATTATTTTTGTCTGGGATTAGTCAAATTTACATTGACCTAGGGACCTGCTGGTTAAGTTAAAATGCTTCATTGCGGACTCAGATCAGAAGATAAACAAATCCAGAACTTCTGCGATACCCAGTTCGCTGACAATAACAATTTGTTTACTCACTAAAACTATACTGATCCTATTTGTATAGTTGTTTTGTTTTTTTAAAAAAAAATCTTGTGTGTAATATTAATAGATTTTTATAAATTTACATGTGTTAACAAATTTAACTTAAAGATAAACTTCTGTAAATTGTAATGTACAACATAAATAGAATAAATATTTATTATAAAAGTAATAAATATTTATTATAAAAAATATAAAAGTAATATTAGCGGATATTAGGCGAAAAATAATATTTCAGAACATGCCAGTAAAAATTGTATGAATTCCTATCTAAAACTGGTTTAATAAAGGCATATAAGGCTCGATATACACTGCTCTGTGTAACTACATATAACGGTTTAGTTGCATGAGTAATCAAAGGGCCACTAGCCAGGAACCAGCTTGAACGGTAACCTACTTTATCGTGTCACTATTAAATCTTACATAACTATATTAATGACCTTTTATTAATATTATAAAAGCTTGCCATATATATTTTAATTATTTATTAAGTTGCACCAACAGAGTAAACACTAGCACATTTGATACAGGAGAATATTGCTAACAATAATTATAGAAAAATTAAGCCAGAATTAAAGTTAAATTATTATACATTGTAAGTAACAGAAGTTCAGTTGTGCACTGAAAACGATTTAGATATTAAATTTAAATGAAGTGAGACCGATTGCATATAGAAAAAAAATTTACACAATAGCAATAACATTAAGAAAAATGGAGAAAAACATGTAACATCACGCCTCATATCCCAAAAGAGGTAGGCAAGGGAGTATAATGCACTCCCATGTTTTATCAGTTATGTTTACGTCCTGTGACGGAATTGGGATATGTATTGTTTTAAGTTTTGGTCAAGTCACAAGGACTGCTCCTTTTTAGTGTTAAAAAAGTTGTGAACGTACATAAGGCTCATCTGGGGGTAGCTGAGTCCTGAAGCTCACAGTTTTCTCCATTCAATATCAAATGTATTGTCAGCGTTCTATTTGATATTTTTTACAGATTTGTGGGTACATGCGGGATTTTAGCTAATTATCAATGTCACATTCTTCAAACCGGAAAACAATATGAACACATGTATTGAATGTTATGACTTAAAAATAAGATAATAACTGCTTCGGAGTGGAGGGGTTGCAAGTGCGACTGCTGATTGAGAGGTCCTGAGACCGATTACCAAATTCCCGATCCGAAATTTCCAGTAGTAGTAGGGAGCTTGGACTTGCGGCCGGTGTATGGCAATAGCGTCATCCCCTATTCCATGGTTGGACGTACAACATTACTGGTGAATCGTGGATGTGTATTACTCTTCTCTATCTAACCTTATAATTATTTTTAATATTTATATATCATATAACATAAAATATTTATTTTAATTATATGATAGGCTAGCGTTCATATGATTTCGCCTGATGATGAGCACAAACACGTCCTAAAATGGAGCACGCATTAATAAATCGACTTAGTTTTCAGTAACAACCCTTTAATCTTGAATACTGAAGTCTATAAACTCGAATATCGATGTAGAGTTAGGCAGTCTCTAATAAATTTAGCGCTTACTCGACACACCGTACACGTGCAGCTGTCACGGCTGGTTGAGCGCTCAAAGCGTTTCCTTACCGTGAAGTGCCTGTGATTATGTTCCCGTTGTTGAGTGTATCGGAATTTAATATTATTTCAGTGTACATCCTTTCGTTTTGTACTGCGATAACCGACTATAAGCGGCTTTTGTGTGAGATATATGCATCTTCCTGTAAATCTAAGGTTCTCGAAGGAATTTCAGTGAAGGTGTTCTTTGCATTAATTTTATTGAGTATACGCCACCAAATAAATAATTCAAGATGTCTAAATAACCCTTTCGAGTTTTGGCTATGGAGATTGGTTTCATTTTGTTTTATATATATGTATACTAATCGACCCATTTGTCATTCCACTGCTGGAATATGGGTCTCCTCTCATATTGACAGGGTTAAGGCCATACCGGCCAAGTGCGAGTTGGCAGACTTTACACACCTTAGAGCTTTTTTTTTTATAAATTTTACCAGGTTACCTCACAATGTTTTCCTTTATCGTTAGTAAGTGATATTAAAATTAAACCGCACTTTTGTAAAGAGGTGCGCGCCATGGATTTGAACCCGCACCCCCGGAGTGAGAGGCTGAATGCTTAACCACTAGGCTATCACTGCTTTTTATTTTACTTTGCATTTTGTTTTATTCGTTGGACAATGTTCGATCACATATGTTGTTTTAATTATCAGTTACAAAATCTTGTCTTATTTAGAGATGATTAAAAAATCTTGCATTTTTAAACAATCCATACTGATCTTTATATTTACAGCACATGAGCTCCGTATACATCAAACTTGTGAAAACAGATAAACAGTCCTTGGATTTTCAATGCATTATGACATTAATATTTCACAATGTCTCAAGAAAATAATACCAAGAAAAAAGAAAAAAACGCATCAAAAACATAAAAGCTTTTAAAGTTAAAAACCGCTTGAGTGTCCCGGGTTAATCTCCCTGTTTACATTTGGTTTTATTTCATACAATAACTGTTTCACCATAAGCGATGAAGCGAGTCCGGAGTTGAGCGAGTGGGCACTATTAAACTTAATTTTTATTATATATCACCAAATTATCACACTAGGTACCTTAAGGAGTAGGCAGAGAGCAGATTTAATAAGATAAACTACTCAAAATTGACTTTGGAATATTATTAAAATTTGAGATGAGTATCTGAGTCATTGACGCTCTCTGAGGTTTTTATTTATTTATTCTTTATTGTCGTTAACAAAGGGCGGACTTAAGGTCAATTAGCAATTTTAATTGATTCTAATAATTAAACCTCAATCAGATTTTAATTTCTAGTTCTACTTAGAAAATAAATGAAGTGCAAATGTAATTTGGAGCCTCGTTTTGAACTATGTTTAATACTCGTGTTTCAAGGCTGACGCATTAATCAAGTGCGCTGTCACTCATTAAAACGTATGGATGTTTGGATCCGCTTTTAAATGGACGTGAATGGAAGATCCATTAGATTAATCATTGACGCTATCACAGGTAAAATTTGGACGGGTTTCCGACAGTCTGTTGGCTAGCTTTTTAGTGTATGCTAAAAGTTAGTCTGTTACCTAATTTTTTACATTTAAATTACATTTAATATTATTTATTTAAAATTTTGTGTATGGCTCAAAAATTGCATAGATACACATATATCATATTTTTAATTGACACTTTCACCAGACAATAACACTGAACGCTGTGGCAGCTACACCACAGCGTTCAGAGTTAGAAACAAATGTTTCTGGAGTGTTACGACAATTTTATAATTATTAGTCTATCATAGTATACGTTGCGCGATGAGACAAGCGACTTATACAGAAGCCATTATAATAAAAAAGAATAGCGGATTACTTTGTATTCGGCATACAATTTGTAATCGTATATCGTGTGTAGTCTTTCAAAAAACAATTTTCTTTTGTGTTATTCATATTTCATGTTTTATTGTGTACTCGGATTTAACCTTTTCTCCATTTTATTTTTTTGTCTCTTACTAATAGGGACTGGAGGACAGTGAAGGGGCACTTGAATGAGAACGGTTAACATGTCTATTTTCTACTTGTAATGTGTAAGAAGGATGCATTGAACATTTTCTGGTTTTACACAGTATTGTTACGTAACAACTCTGTGTGCCAGCTTAACGGCTAATTCGTTCCCACTGAAGCAGCCAAGGAAAATATTTTGCGTGAAAACAACCTCCCGGCTCTTTGTAAAGGGGTAAAATATTATCAAGATGGGTTGAAAGGACTGGTCGAAAAAAAGCGTGATTTAACGCACTGGCAGGGCGTTTTTCTGCGCACGGTATCGGGATGTGTCGTTTGATGCTGTATATCTCACTTTGGGTTCAATAGCCTTCAAGAAGTTTAATGAACTTTGAAAAAGTCAAATTGCTGATACACGGCTAGAAATTGAAAAACAGATACGGTCATTAGGCTCATCCTAAACTGAGGTGGGGTTTCTTTACCACATAGGTATTAAAAACATCATGCCTTCAATTTCCAAAGAGGTAGGCAAAGTAGTGTAATGTGGGTGCATATTACAATACTTTGCCTACCTCTTCAGTTCACCTCTACGTTTCACCAGTTACGTTTACGTCCCGAAATGGATTAGGTGGTGAGCCTATTAACAATTTTATAGACATTTTACACAGGTTTTATAGATATTTTACAGAGTTTTTACAGATATTTTACAGAGTTTTTACAGAGTATTTACAGATACACGTGCATAAACTCATACATACACAACTTAAATGTTCGAGTACATGCGATGAGTACTTTTTATATCACAGTTCATATTCACGGTGGATTGCAAAAACATTTAGCTTAGTTAGAAACACAATTTGCGTTTTATTATCATTTTTAAAGTTTCTCATTTCTCTTGACTAGTGTACTAAAAGTAGACTTGGGACGCGCTTAAAGCTTCATATTCCGTTCTGTTTTTACTAAGGTTATGGGGAATGTTTTGTTAAATTTTTTCAAGAACCGCGGCAGATGAAATTGCTTTAGTATATTAAGGCTGCGTTCACATGTGACGTGTTGTTATTTATATATAATCCTTAATTATTTAATAATTATTGTTAACTCAAAGCTAGTTTACTAACAGATCACTTAATGTCGAATGACATGCTTTTGTAGTATTGCCTAAAACCATTCGTATTTTAAGTAACATAAGTACTTAATTCAGTTTAAATGTTTTTTTTTATTGAACCTAAAGAAGAAATATTCAATATTAGTAGCGTCAAATTATGTATTATATTAATCCCTACATTCAATCCTTCTAATTAATTAAATATTAGTAAAAGTAATAGATTAGTACAGTAAGCAGTGATAGCCTAGTGGTTAAGATTTCAGCCTCTCACGCCAGGGGTGCTGGGTTCAATATTTACAAAAGTGCGTTTTAAGTTTAAATATCCTTGCTAACGGTGAAGGAAAACAACGTGAGGAAACCTGCACATCTTAAAATTTATAAAAAAATATTTCTAAGGTGTGTGAAGTCTGTTAACCGGCATTTGGCCAGCGTGGCAGACTATGGCCTTAACCCTCTCAATATGAGAGGAGACCCA
>DWJK01004314.1:0-12140 GCA_018248815.1 Croniades pieria auraria
CAAAGGTAATGTAGACATGTACCTTATCAACAGTTAATATAGAGTTTGATGTATTTATCAGTTTTGACTTGACCAGATATAACATTTTGTGTTTAAGTCAATTCAATAACTCATAAGTTTTGTGGACACTGATTGGGCTAATAATAAATTTGATAGAAAGTCTTATACTGGATTTTGTTCTGTGTTACCTAATGGTGTAATATCATGAGAATGTAAATAACAATGTAATAACATGTACTTATGTACACATGTAGGAAGTTATATTTTTTGGTGTAACAACATAAAAAATTTTGTCCTTCGCGTTGTTCTGTTTCTAGAGAAAACGACACTAATAATAGAAAGAAAGGTATTTAATACATTGAAAAAAGTTTTATTATAACACATTATCTAGTTTAATAAATTTTGTTTAAATGTCATAAAAAAATCTAAAATGTTGACTAGCTAATTTCATGGTATCGGTAACGACATCTGTTACAGTTAACATGTATTTTACTCTATTGTTAACATGTACTCAGTGTTTAATAGACCTATATTGTCTATGAATAAAGTTACTTTGTGTGGCGTTTCGTTATACGTGTGATAAAGTGTATTTCGCACGGGATTTATATTTAAATTAAACTGCAAATTAATATAAAACCATTTAATTACTGCATAACAAATATAATCGAAAAATTTATTTACCTACCTTTTATTTTTTATTTTCTTAAGTTAATCGAGACGTGATTTTGTTAATAAAATTTACGTAATGAACATCAGATCACTTCCAGACATTTAGTAATAACTTCGATCAGTACCATATCTACCCACGAAATTATTTGAAATGTAAATTATTCGCCACAAGCTATTCAAATTTTTCTTGACGTTGTTCGATAGGTCATAATCGAAATATTATAGTAAAATGGGGCCAAAATAGATCGCATAGGCACACTTTCATTGCGTAAAAAACAATTATGTTCAGTGATAGACAAAGGTAATTTCGAAATGCATTTTTTTATTCAATAAAAACATTCAATTTCCTTTCAAACATTATAAGAATGTGTGATGATATTTACTAATGCTATTTATCACAGAAAACATTAGTTACATACTCGTAGATTCTACTTAAGTATTGTAACTTTCATAAAACAATATTTATTTGATTACTTTTTTCATCTATCCAATTAATCTGAGTTTAACATAATAGAGTGTACTGATTTTTTATATAGATATGATATGATAATAAAGTAAAAGTCATCGGTAAAGATTTTGTAGCGCATTGATAATGACGTCATGATGTATTTTGTCATACACACACATTATGTTACATACACATGAACGTACACATGTTACATACACATACGCAAAATACAAAGAATAAAACTAAAAAGAATAGTAGCTATTTTAAAATTGATGTTTACGATGTCAGTTAGCAAAATTTTATATACAATTAGTAGTTTATATTATTGACACAGATATTTTGCTACAGATATTTCAATACACTACTCGTATAATATATAACCCTAAAATTAGTTATGACCTATGCTTCGTCAAATATATGCACAAAGACTTGAACCAAAATCAAATCGAACCTACGACGCCTGCCTCAGCAATCAGGGTAATTAACCAATGAACTAAAGAGCCAATGTGACATTAACTATACAAACTCCACGGAAACGGCTTTAAACGGTAACTGGTGGTTGTTACTTTGAAGTCCTAGCAAAAACATACCTAATTTGTTTTAATATTGACTTATTATCTATGTTTTAAAAATTTGCTTATATAAGTCATTAGTTTATTTGAATATTCGGAAGTCAATTGGTATCGAAGAGCGAAGTATGCAGTTATTCTGTGCAAAGCCGTAAATGCTAGTAAATATATAATTTGCATGGTGTATGTAATATTAGTCATGCCAAGATCACGTAATATGAGCTTGGGATCTGCATATAAACAGAACTCGGCGTCGCAGTTCATTAACGGCCGTTTATCGTACAGAGCTAAGCAGAATCCGGAAACAGCGTATCGTAAATACGACATCGACATCAAAACGTTCATAAACGCTTCTATGTAGGGTCCAAAGCCCATCCCATAACAGGATAAGGCGAGAAGAGGCGCGACCGTCGCGGGAGCTACAATGGAGCCATTCTGAAATAAAGAAATACATTTGTAGGTTATTTTTCAACCCAATACATAGCGTAGATTGGTCGATGGTAGCTTGTAAATAGAATTGGTCACTAATGAGAGTAGCAGATAGCATTTTCTAAAATGAAGTAGCGTTAGACATGGTCTGCTCCCATATGCTACTTGCTAATTTACCGGCAGATTGCTACCGGTAAATTTTCACGGAAGTTTTTTGACTCTTCGATATTTTATATGCCAAAATATAATCCTATCGTTGCGAGCAACAATGGATAACCTCGTCGAAAAATATAAAGGTGGCTTAAAACCTCCGTCAGGCGGGTTGATTACAAAACCGTCTCTGCACTAATTTGCATGGGAGAGATGCTCTAGGTGTCTTCTGACTATGGGAGTGTCTCCAAAAGAGACAAAAATAAATGTGCAGTTCTACATGTAAAGTACTTTACACATTTGGAGCTAGGTCGCTCCAAATAAGATAGTATAGGACGTAAATCTTTCGCTGAAAATGAAGATTTTTAACTCACCGTGACATTAAATGTGCTGCCCACAGCGAGACCGAAGCCTTCGGAGCAGACAGCAATTAGCAGACCGTTGAATGAGAACATTAAAAATCGATCCCATTCTAAAAGCTGTCCGGACATCAGGTAACTTATTGTGATAAAGAACATTCCCAGGATCAACTGGAACAAGAAAACAAAATATTGTTAACGTAATATTTTGTAAATTCATATTGATAGTAGGTAAGTAAGTACTAAATTCATATTGATAGTAAGTAGCTATTTGAATTTCGGTCTAGTTAGTTGAATTCATCACTTTTCAAACGACAGTAAAACTCATTGGTGCAACGTCACTTGTGCCAGGACAGTTGCACGGCAATCAAATTTCTAGTCCTAAGTTGTTCCTTTACCTATAACTTATTTTTTTTTGATTAATTCCAAATATTCATAAAACGTAATATTACGTCTGTAATCCTCGAAGGGGTTGGCAGAATAGTGTAGTTTCACCCTCACACGTTTCACCAGTTACGTTTACGTCCCATGGAATAGGTGATGAACCTATTGCCATACACCGGGCATAGATCCAGACTCTGAGTCACTACTAGAAATTCTCAGTTAGAACAATCCGATAGTACCAGACCCGGGATTTAAACCCAGCACTTCCCGATCATCAGTTGCGTTTGCAACTCTACTCGACCAACGAGCAGTCGTAATTATGTTAATTTTTTTTAAATTGAAATAATACACTTTATTATAAAATACTATTGCAAATATTATAAAGTTTCATTTAATCTGATATATATGGATCTTAGAATTTATCTGGAGTCGAAGCTAATATTAATAAAAATAATCAATATTTAGAAGGCGAGTGCTGATAATGGTACTTGGATTCAGTCCAGCTTCCATAAGCTCTATAAATAAAAACAATTGTTGATTCACTGCGCTGCTATTACTATTGAGGGCTTCCTAATATATTCCAATATTTTGCTCTCGGGGTTGTCAAAGTAATGTAAAAAAGTGCAAATATTTACCATTTGTGGCAACGTAGATAGAGTAAGCGCGGCGTAGTAAGCCTTCAAACTGTACCAGCGGTTGAAGTATTCTCTACGCAATATCCGCACCTCCATTGGAACTAGATGTAAATAAAAGCGTGTTAAAAAGACGGTATAAGACGTTTTTATATGGTGTTGGAAATTCTTTTTTTAAATAAATAAAAAAGTCTCACTTTTATCTACTAAAGTTATGTCATTAATTCAATCACAGGAACTTATTAATTATTATCATTGTTAAAATATTTGTTCTAAGTCTGACGTCAAGATGTTTTTTCTTTATTTTTAGCCAATCACGATTAATTGAGTCATTTTAAGCGATAACTTATATATAATAAAGAAATTTTATTTTAATTATCATATCTAACATTTGATCATTTTGTGGATGGTCGTAGTGACTTGTTGAAGTAATAAAAGTCTTGTTAGAAGGTTGCGATAGGAATAAATATGCGAAACGACCCGCAAGTCGCTTCTTTGGATCGCGCCTCTCGCCATGTCAACACGACTGTTGTGCTGCGCCGAGCTGTTGCCACACTGGTCTTGCGGTTGAAGATGGAGGTCACTACGACGAGTGTAAGGATGTCTACGCACGTTGTGAAGAAAACGAATGCTGCTTATTTCTATAGTCGTCGTAGTGCGGCATGCGGTTAGCAAGAGTTCAGAACTGATTCCAGCTGCTTGCTTCGTATTTCTAACGCAAAACGTCGTGGTCGCTAAAATCATTTATACTTATGTCTCAAGTCACTAACTCCCAATAAAGCTAATTGTAAGCAAAACTTCAAAGTTCTTATACGTAAAGTTGATTCTTCTGGGACGCAGTTACGAGCTGAAGCAAGTCAATTCAATAAGCTACAACACAATGTAATCAGTGACGTAAAATGCTACAAAATTTCCTTAATGTCGTGGGGGAATACTGGTATGCCGGAAGAAATCTACGAGAACTTTTTGTTATGCATATTTTGTTGAATATTTCCGCTTGAAATGAGCGAAGCAAGGCCGTTGTGGATTCAATATGCAACGCAGAATCAGTTATGTATGTAAATGTCCCTGAGATATTCTTATAAAGATTATCCTCTACGGATGATTGCACAGTTTCTTATGGCAGAGGAGCGTTAGAATTTTTTTGTTTTCACGCAACATTTACGTTATATAGGTATCATTTGCATATTGTTCAATTTGCCGAGATTAGAAATGAGAATTTCTAGGAAAATTTGGTATGATCGAGCAAACTTTGTGATTTGGGTTTGAATTAATGTTGTAGACAAATAGTAGGCACTTTGGGTAGACGTATTTTAGTAATAAGGAGGTAGGTATAATAATAAAATAAGTAAATACATATGTAAAAATATGTGACAAATGTAATACTGCATTAATATTGCAATATTCCATAAACTGTATTGAAAAAGATAAATTAGTAACTTTAGCGCCTGGCAAAAAAAGATAGTTCATAATAATCAGTCTTAATCATACAGAAAACTCACAGATTAAAACAGGAACCATGACGTAGGTGTACATGAAGAAGACGACACAGCTGAGGCAGAACTTGAAGTTGACCACGGGCACGTTGCCATCATTTCCCACGTGGAAAAATATGCCACCCACCATCAGAGCAGAAATCACGTGGTGTATTAATTGAATCCATAAGCTAGTCTGGAAATATTGCATTGAATGAGAACTATTAATGTTACCACCTAACACAACAACAACTCAGCGTTAATTTCAGAATTGCATGCATTCACGATATTATCTTTTACCACTGAGTGGTATGAAATAAAAAAATCTCAACCACGACCACAAGCTACAGGTGCGTGATAAGGAGTCGAACAACAGGGCCCTGGAGGTGGAGACTGAAAATACTACTCATTGCTGCAGTAGGATCATCTTATTCGAGTACATTTATTAACGCTGCAAGTAAAAACAGAAGACCATTTGATGCTACGGTTCTTTATAATTAATTTTAATTTCTTCTTTAAATTTCTAACCAATTTTTGTCAATGCTTTATAAAGCTTTAAACGCTTCAACACTTCGAGATTTAGTGTGAAATTAACAGTGCCACTTCATGTCTGCATAAAGTGTAATCTATTAGAATGGATATTGTTTTTATTATTATAATTATTGGTATTCCATTGCACAATTATTATCTCCTCGAAACTCACAAACCTGACTTGCTCTTTGTACGTTTATTATTCTTCTCAAACACGCGAGTTTTGCATACTTCTGACTCCCACCTCAACGAGTATCTGTCCTATTTGGTTAAGATAGGTGACTCCTAGTTTCCCTTGGCATCTGGGATCAGCGCTTTTATTTTGATTTGATTCATTATGCCCTAGTAAAGTAAAAATCGGAAACTCACTAAATTTCTCTTCTTCTGTATGAACATACGTTTCGTTAGTATTTTAAACTGCCTGCAGAATGACGCTGGGAATTCCACCTTCTGTATCTGCTCTTTGGTAATGTGTTCCACGAATATTCTTTGAATGGAGTCGTCTGAATGCAGTACAGGCTTTCTGGAAAATGTCACAATTTTTGAGAAATTTATATAAATTCGTAATCTAATCTTATTGTTAAAAGCGAATGACCGCTGACGTATACTCCTTTAATATTAATTGTCAAAAAACTGGCAGTTAAAAAGTATTATTTGGTAATAAGGTTGCAGTAATAGAATTGTCGTATGGTCATGAACACGTCGATACTAGTCCTTTTAAGGTCTTAGACGTTATATTTAGTATACGGGTAACAGGAAGTGGCAATCACATTGCTCAAACCGTAACACTTGAATTGTTTAAATAACAATTGTGTCATGGCATCAACAGGCGGCGATTGTAGTAATCGGCGAAACCCAGTTGTAAAATTAAGAATGTAGGCAGGCTTACCTTGCAGGATGTTAGAACTATGATATCAATCATATAACTTAAATCAATTTAGTTTTTGAATAAGTAAAAACTGATATATGGTAAATATACATATATTATTATCATTCCTCTTACCTTCTTCCTCTGATAGGTATTGGGTCTAGTTTCCGCGATTGTTTTCCGTTGCTGCAAAGCTCCGACATTTGCGCTGCTGCCTCAGTGTTTCCACTAACTGTTTCCAATACGTAGTCGGCGGGATTGTGAGTGGTTGGACAAATGTAACCGACTTCTGACATGAATGGGACTAGAAGAGGTGCAGCACCCTAAAAAGAAAAATGTATATATGTATCTACATTTATTTTGATTTGTCTAGAAGAAGAAAAGCACAAAAAGATGGCCAGAAGGAAGTTATAATAAATATTTATGGATCATCTTGTTTATGTATACATCACCGTTGCTAAGTCGATTATCCTTGACAAAAACTAGTTTCTAGTATGATTGTCATATCGGTGTATAAGACAAACCAAATGGAAACAACCATGGCCACTAAAAATGTTTTAATGTCTCAATTAATTTGCAAACTCATTAACATATATACACATGTTCTCAAACGCCAGTGTGGAACTTTATATAATTCAAGACAATTTCATTCAAAAATAGGGAAACATAAAGGAATACAAAGTGGTTTTAGCACTTGTATTAATTGCATTCTTTGTAGTTATGTTACTTAAAATATTTTAATAAAATCATCAGTATAGTATTCGTTCGTAGTAAAAGCTTTAAATGTACCCCAGCGATTTTTGCCTGAGGCATCAGACTCTGAGATGCACTCCGGATAAAGAGGTATCGCTCGAGGCTCAATTTCAAGACTCATGGTTGTAGGAAAGCAAAGTCAATCACCGAGTTTTAAAATGTACTTAATGTTTTGTAGACTAACTCTGTAATAGGTAACAATGTTTTATGTAAATCTGGGAGCCTGCTACAAGAGACGAGCTCAGTATAATATTATGTTCTGAGAATATTATTTGGTATTATATTATAATATTAACTTTTTATGTACGTAGGTACATAATGTCCGTTTTTTATTCAGCCAGTCCGGATAATATACGCAGAAGACATACACGAAGAAAAACTCTAAAATAAGAATGCATTTGGCGTTGGTTGTGGATTTAAAAACAAAGATTTTGTGAAATATTCTGGCAAAATCGGAAAAATATCAGAAGTGGCTGAAAAAATGGGTGATGAATCAATGTCGGTAGGATTAAATATCTCCGAAATCTAATGATGATTCAAATAAGGAGCGCTAACACTTTTCCTATGTTAATCCTACTATTGTCGATATCGAAAATATATACATATGTATATATTTTCGAATAACATTTCTATTAGATATATTTTTAAGAAAACATTATTCAGAGGCGGTGTTACATAATACTATTTAAGCCTACAACGATAACTTTTGATACATCATAAAGGAAAAATAAGCTTTCAATAAAAATTAGTTGAACATAAATAAAAACTATTATACGCCATTATCGCTGTGGTTTAATTTCAAAATTCTCTGACAGCGCTGTTAATGTAAAAGGAAAATTCCTTGCCAAAAATAGTAATTGCAAGATGCAATGCGGTGGTCTTTGAACGTTCACGGTTCCTTAGCGTGGAAGTCTACTTATTCGGTATTCTGGAAATTCGCAGCTTGTATTTTTGGATATTTTTGAAAATATGTTTTGGTTTTGCTACTTTCTATCGAAATGTTGCGTCTTATATTGTAATACGTGTCTCTTTGCAACATTTTTAAAATCAGTCTTGATAACGATTCTTATTGACTTTATCGCTGAGACACGTTTATCGCAGAGACAAAGATGCTAATTCTTGGACTCAGATTTATAAAACTACAGAGTGATGCTCTTTCCAATTGATTCTAGGGTTATGACATTTTTAATATTGTTGCAGGGATATTATCAATTCTTAAACAGGACCGGGTCCGTAGATAAAACTATATCACGTTTCGATAGATCGAATGAAAAGTAATATGTCATATGACACAAGTAATGCTGTGTCATTATCAGTGGTTATCACATCATCATATATACAACCAATGACAGCATTTAGTAAATTTTTTGCTACGTTGTGTTTATGTAACTTTTTGAGGTTTTTGACAAAAAGCTCTTTCTTTGTTCCCCTTTCATCAATATTATCATCCTTATCATTACGAGTAGCTTGTCTCAGTCCCCTGCTGGATATGAACCACCCCAAAGGGGGTTTACCCAAAATCCCCACGCTGGATATGTGCGACAGGGATGCATAATACAAGTTCTCGCCCCTATACGGGACGTTTAACTGTACCCAGGTAGACTGCGCTATACCGCGATTAGTCTATTAAATGACATTAACGCATCTCTTTTATTTTTTGAAGCTATTTTTGTACTATTCAATAATGGAGGTATCGTACTAGTTTTAGATCGAACTGTAAGGTGCTTTTAGTTATAAAGATTTACTACTAAAATTGATTTCGGAATAAACAATGCGACATTTTTCGCTAAAGGGTCTTTAGATGGGATCAGCCGGCTGATTGATAAGGGATCGAATAGATTCCCGTTTGAATTCATATAAGCGGTTTCAAACACTTTTGTATTTTGTTTACTTTCCCCAGTTCGAAAATTCCTTTTTTTGTTTCAGATTTGTTTATATAATCCAATAAGCTTTTTATTATCAATTCATTATTATTACTTTAAATAATTCCGAATTATTCCTTTACACGTGACTAAGTATCTTCGACAAATTGAATACCCTTGAGGGCAGTTTGTCGTTTATGTAAACTGGTATTTTATATTGAAAACGTTATCGTTTTTTTTTAAATATAGTAGTACTTCAATCAACGCCATCTACTGCTTCACACTATGTAATGACATTATGAATGTAAATGGACCTGACTTCTGTTATCAAATATTTAAATTTCAAGTTCCATCGTGAAACGTTCGACTTATCAGTTCTATCGTTATAGTACTTTAAGTTTGATTTCAAAGCAGAGCTTTCAACATTAAGATCAATTATATAATATTAGATTCATATAAAATTATCTGTATGTTTCTCAGTAGGTCAGTGGTACACTTTCGTTCCCATTAGAATTAATTTCTTCTGTGAAATAATATTGACAGTTGTTTTGTATCAGTGTAATGGAATTGTTACTTGTTTTGATACTCGTAACGCTGATGGATGTACTACATTAATTTTGAACCTAGTCTGACTGATGATGTGTAAGATATCATAATTATAAGAGAGAGAGAGGGAGAACAGAACTGTAAATAGACAAGATGTTTCTTGACAGTTACAATAATAAGTGGTACTTAATCTTAAAAACGTACAGAATAATATTAGGTTTCAGATATTTACCGCGATTCAAATTTTAAAGCACCAGGTAGTCACAGCTATCACAAAACATAATTTTACGTAAATGTAGTATCAAGTTTAACTCTGCAAAAGAAATCACGTTTATCATTAGTGTCACTTCCCCTCTAGAGCTTCCTGATAGCTTAAATCAATTTCGAAACTATGCTCCGGTAAATTAATACTCTGTTTAAAGACTAGTATTCTAAGTTAATGAAATTCGTCTTCTTTGTAGGAACGCAACTGCTAATTATTCTCCGTATAAAATAACTTTAATTATTATTTTTTTTTATTTATTATTACATTGATGAGAACGGTATTGAACCAGTTACACTGATCAGTCAATTGCTGTTACATACAATTAGAAAATAATGCGATTAACAAAGAGATCAATTAGCATAAAGTACAAAATAAATCGAATTAAACATTTTAAGTTGAGCATAGATATAAATGTCAGGACGACTTAATAAATTGAAGCAATAATATAATAATACAATTTAAATGAAAATGTCAAATGGAATCAATCATAAAAATTAAAATTACGCAATGAAATTAAATTAAAAATTTAAATAAAACTATTAAACAATTTACGAAACGATTAAATTAAATTATAACACACAACATACATACATCACGCATTCATTACACCCCATATTCATCACATCACATATTTATTTAAAGTTATTATATTATAAATTAATTTTGGTATGAAAACATCTTGCTCATTACACGCACCTATAATGATAGCCGACTTACTGTTTTTTCTGTAGGCATTAATAGACGGCGTCATGTGACGGGAGCGAAACGCGTTCCTCGCAAGTGTCAAGTTGATTTCTCCGTGTTATACTATCTTCGATGAATTCAATTGTGCTATCATAGTTGACTTGTATTTGTTTAATGGTTAGTGACCCTATCTTCTGAGCCGTTGGTTACAGAGTCGATTCCTATCGAGTATTAGTTCGATAACCACAAATACTGTATTTATCAAATTATTTGTCCTACACAGAAATCGAACCCACGACCTGAAGTTCTGCAATCTAGTTAACTACCGGCTGGACAAATGGACCAGTCGAATGCGTGAAACTATAAATATCTTTAATAGAAGGGTTAATTTCATTAAACGTTTTGCTTTTTTCGCTTACCCCGTTTTATTTATAATACATGTAATCGATATGTGGGATTTACGATTCTCAAATATCATTCGTTTCGGATTGAACATGTTCAAACAGTGCCCCTTCAGCCGTAACTCGTCCCATATGTGTCTATTTGCCGCACTTGTCCCGCCCGCTAGATCGACCGCGCCGATCTGTTGTGCTTGCTACGAGTATGCAACGTTCGCCTCTAACGATTTTAAATTTATCCGTTACACAGATTGAATGTGATTATTTTAGCGAAACATCCTATTAAGTAGGCCACGTCAACCGGCGGGGAAGGAAGGGCATCGCATGGTGGCCGGTTCTCAGTATATGGAGTATAAGCCCTCCTACCGGGTCGTCAGACCACCGGAAGGCGACTGGATGCGGTTGGATTTGTAAGACCTCGGAATAGATGGATTGGGGAACATCTATATCCAACATTGGATTGCAAAGGCTAATGAACGGAAAAGTGAGATCTTAAATTTTACTCCCTTTTCTTGATCATTATACGTGCCCAACGGGTGCCACAATAATTGTACCTTGAAGGATAAAGGCACCTTTTGTGTTTAGCTGTTACTTTTATTTTTATGTATTTTGTAGTGTACTTACTAAAAAAAAAATTCTAAGGTGTGTGAAGTCCGCCAACCCGCACTTGGCCAGCGTGGTAGACTACGGCCTTAACCCTCTCAATATGAGAGGAGACCCATTCTCCAACAGTGGAATGTTAATGGGTCGATTATTATTATTATTTGTAGTGTACACAATATTGTGTTGCATACGATTAAGTTCATTATTGAGCTTAACACTGACTGATTACCTGTTCATTTGCACTGTCCAATGAGAGAAAATCCTTTTTTTTGTTGCTCCATTTTTAACATAAATTTTCAGTAGATCTGAATTAGTTTTTTATAGTTTTGAAGCCGCTAATGATTTGTAAGCATGTTATCGTGCCTTAATACAATTATTCCTACATTCGCATATTTTCCGAATGTTATAAACTTCTTATCTTACTATTAATTGTTCAGGCTCCGTCGCGACCTCGCTGCAAGCGGCGGGAGCTCGTGAGGAAGGACCTCGTACAGGTCCGAAACTAGTCGGGCCAT
>DWJK01004315.1:0-12140 GCA_018248815.1 Croniades pieria auraria
CCTGAGTCCCCAGTGAGCTAGCCTGTACACCGCATACTCTCGCCATGTCTTCGTGCATATGGGGTTACCTTCGGGAAGAACAGTTAGACCGGTTAAGCCACGAAGCTCGGCCAGGGCGTGCAGCTGTCCAAGATACTGAAGACCAGTGGCGCGTACAGATATGTGACTCACGTTGGGAAATCTATGAAAAATATCGAAAGTTAAACTTGAGATGTAAGTAAATGTAAATATGTACATAACAATTTTTGTTTAGAGTAAAGTTTCCACAAAGGGAGTGGTAGCCTAGCGGTTCAAATCCAGTATAGCACTATAGGATCCGGAGTTTAAGTGTTGGCGCTCAATTCCTGACTTTTTACAAAAATATAGGCGTTTTAATGATTATAGCGTTTCGATCAGATATCACATTCGCTGTATCGTCAAAGGTAAACATAGAAAAAACAAACTTAGTGTTTCTCATTTTGAGAAGTGACTCGTACCCAATAGTACAACATATAAAGGGTTTATTATGATGATGACGAGGATTATAACTGTGACGATTATGGTGCTAATGATAATGACCATGTTCATGATGATGACAACGAAAATGATGATGATCTAACAGTTGACAAAAATGAAACACTCACTTAGCCTTTAGTTCAGGCAGTGATTGTGCGACCGCATTGAAGTGAACGTAGTGGAACGCGGCACGTGTGACTGTACGGGCTCTCTCCCATTCCCACTCCCGCGCCAGACGACGCACCGCTCCCGCGCCCCACGCGCTCACCACACCGTCGCACACCTCGACCAGATAATCTACACCTGTTTGAATAAAAGGATGTATGTTTTCAGCAACCCTGACATGTACCAAGTTTTGTAGGCTCTACAGCTATATTTAGCCACGAATAATGCAAAAGTTTCAGTTCAGTTTCATTGAACCTAATTAATACTTTCATATTTACCTTGTTCTCTATCTTTGGACACCGGCATAGTTTTAGGCACTGGCACAGGCTCCGAAGACTTCAAGCTAGCTAAACTTTTGCCAGATTTAGTCTTAGCCGTGGAAGCCCGGTGAGCTGAAGACGCTCTTTCGTTCCTCCGTGTTATAGTTGCACTCCTAATATTTCTGTTACTTAACCTGCTATTGAGAGAGCCCTCGCGTTTTAATACCCGATTGTTATCGCTACCTGAGGTCGAAGACGTAGCGACTGACCCAACATTAGTACTTCCTGATATATTGCTAACATTTTCAATGTGATCAAAGACTTTGGATTTTATTTTCCTGCTTTCAGGATCGCAGACCGATTTGGATCGCGTTGAACTAAAATTTTCTCGCCTTCGGAGAACAGTGGGGACTCGCCTAAAACGTCGCTTATTAGTTTCCTCCTCGCTGTCACTGGTCGACGATGGTATGGAACTAAACGATGAATCAATAACTGGTCCAGCACTCGAGATGCTTTCCCATCGCTTCAGAACTGGATCAACATTATCGGATAGCTTGACATTTTCAAGAGATGAAATTATTGGCAACAATATAGGAGGCAATCTCAAATCACTGTTAGTGGATGTAGAAACATCGGTTTCCTGGGAGGCGCTTCTTTCAGAGAAATTAACACGTTTCTCCGGTGGCTTTTTAGCGGTGGAACTTCTTTGTAATTTTCGTACCGCTGCTGTTTTCGGTACGCTATCGGAAAAGCCTTTACTGCTCGTGTCGCTCTGATTATTCCTACAGTCAGAATCGTC
Source organism: Croniades pieria auraria (assembly GCA_018248815.1). Classification (NCBI taxonomy): domain Eukaryota; kingdom Metazoa; phylum Arthropoda; class Insecta; order Lepidoptera; family Hesperiidae; genus Croniades; species Croniades pieria. The sequence goes on from DWJK01004315.1 coordinate 1,720, forward strand.
ACCTTGTTGAGCTGAAACAACAACATCTGGTAAGGCTGCCGTCTCGACAGTCTGAGTACCATCAGTCTGAGTGACGGCTGCAACGGGTTCATGAGCAAACTCTTTTTCTTCATCGACATTCTTTGTTGGATTGGTAGTGCTGGCAAAACATTTGTTCTCTGATCTGAAAATAAATGTGTCGTCTTTAAATTCTCTAAAATTATGTATGTCACATGTGCAATTGATTATATGGCAATTCAAGTCCAACCTTAGCAGTTCCCAGTTAGTGCGAGCATTATGTATAATTTGGTCTCGACGAGCTGCCTGCTGTTCAGAACCACCCAGCGCGCAGTAAGCTGCGTGAGCTGCTTCTTTATTGCTGCGCCAAGCCATTGCCGCCCTTCTCACCTATAAAGAAAGGCTGCCAATTTAGCATATGCCTTCTAACTGTCTCGTAGACTGTCTCGTTGGTCGAGTGGCTGCAAGCGTGACTGCCGATCGGGAGGGCCTGGGTTCAAATCTCGGATCAAGTACTATTGGATTTTCCTAATTTAGAATTTCTAGTAGTGACTCGGAATCTGCATCTACATATGTCCGGTGTATGGCAACAGGCTAACCACCTATTCCATGGAACGTAAACGTAACTGGTGAAATGTGGACGTATACTACACTCGTGATGTTACGTTGTGCCTTCTAACTGTATACTTATCAAAAATGTATGGAGTGTCCCTACGTATGAAGAGAGTGATGAATGTTGAAAAAGCTCGAGGAAACTGCAACGATAGAGATATTTGGAACTCCGTGCCCTCTGTCTACCTCGTAAGGGACCTAGCATGAAGATATGTATGTATGTATGTACTTATTAAAAATATAATAATGGGATTTCTCTCAAAAAATATATTGTGGGGGTCATTCTCGAGAACTGGAAGACTTTACTGCGACGCAATTAATAAAACTACTGACATTACTCTTAGCTTTACCTTCTCAACATTAAAATGGGTAGATTTCTTCATGTCAACACTATAATAATTTACAAAAAACTTGAATTTAAACCAAGTATCAGTAAAAAGGGGTTCGCAGTTGCAGGAGACCACCAGGCCCTATATCAAGACATACATAGGTATCGGTAATTTAAGCATAGAGTCCTGATCTGTACTAATGACGTCACGAAAACCGTTAAAAACGACTGGCTTATTAGAGATAACGTACAAAATCTGATTTAAATCTATTGCACTTGTAGAGATTGTGTGTTTACCTGCTCAGTTACATGCATGCTGGTCAATGTAACTAGATTCGGAAGGTATGATACGAGGAATGGCGTGCAGTCTCCACCCAAAGCGACTGGATTACCATCGAGGGAGACATCGATAAGCGCCGTGGCCTCAGCCAGAGTAGAGACGTCTTCAATACTGAAATGACATTCTCTTGTTATTCCCTTTCCAAGCTTTATTAAGACAAAAAGCTTTTCGAAGCTTAGTCTTACCTTTGTAGGTCATTATTCCCGAGATACAGTTTTTGTAATTTCGGCGTATTATTAAATCCAAGTAATTTTCGTAAGCGATTTCTCTTCAGATTTAGCTCTCTCAGTGATATCAGTCCTTGAAAATCATTTTGTCCTATACATTTGATTTGGTTACCAGCTAGATTGAGCACTTTGAGTTCGCACAAATTCGACAGACCACCGACTTTCGTAATTCTGTTTCCATGTAAGTCCAGCACTTCTAACTTTACCAGGTTCGATAGACCTTCTATCCTCTTAATTCTAGAACAATTTGAAGTTACATAATAGAAGACAGAATTGAAATAAATGCTTGAAAATCTTGGAATATTCTTATGAACGGTCATTTGATCCTAAGTTCGGCATAGTTTGTGCTATGGTAACTAGAGAGTTGATAAACATATGTGCCTGTTGTACATACATACATACATAATATTCAAAAAATTCTTATAACGTAGATTTTACAACCAAAAATGTACGATACCTAATAACCTAATAAATAAACTCCTACAGCCTACCTGTTTTTGCCCATCAATAGCACTCGTAAACTGAAGAGCCTTTCGAGTGACGTGATTTTGTCGATCTGGTTGTCATAAACGTCTAGAAACACTAGCTTGCCCAAATCTAGAGGCGATAGGCCAGACAAGCTGTTGATCAAGTTGTGTTGCACTGACAAAAGCCTCAATCCTGGTTCTCCAACTATGTGAGGAATTGATGATAGTCCCCTTCTAAAAAATCAAGAATTATTTCAAATTATAAAACTTAATTATTTTTTTATATTAAAATTACCGACCTTTTAAGTTTTTCCACTATTGGATAGGAATATGAGAGTGAGGTAGTACTCTTAATGAGGCAATAATCTGCCAGTCTTTCATTTTCCACTCAGGACTCACTATTAAAAAATTTAATTACATCTGAAGTTCGCCTTTTGTTATAAAGTGTCACAAGTGAGTTCAAATAAGTAACTATAGGATTAGCTCGCTGAAGTGGCAATGGGCTGAGCATATCTGCCGAAGAACCGACAACCGGTGGAGTAGGCGAGTTCTAGAGTGGAGACCGCGGCTCGGCAAACATAGTGTAGGGCGCCCTCCGGCTCGGTGGGATGACGATCTGCGAAAGGCTGCAGGCAGATGCTGGATGCGACAAGTCGAGGACAGGGCGCGATGGCGCTCATTGGGGCAGGCCTACGTCCAGCAGTGGACTTAGATATGATGATGTCGATGATGATGATGAAGATGATAACGATAGTGACTTAAGTCCTCTATAATACTTGATGAACTTTGTATACCATGTTATTAATTGTACCTTATATATGCACGGTTTCATATTAAAATAGTGATCTAAGAAAATTTCTTATATGTATCTGATTAAGATAATTATTAAAGTAGGCTGTGTTTTCCGCCAACCCGCACTTGTCCAGCGTGGCAGACTATGGTCTTAACCCTCTCAATATGAGAGGAGACCCATGTTCCAACAGTGGAATGTTACTGGGTCGATTATTATTTTTTTAAGGCTTTATTTTATCATAGTTTTTGGTATGTTCATGTTATTATTGATCGATACTCCTGGACCCTCGCAGTTTGATAGAGAGCTTTGAATGCCTAATACCTTTATTCATACTTAGGTATGTACTATGATAATGGTGTGCCATGTGAGCACACCATTATCATAGTATATAAGTATCTGTGAAGATCCTACCACACTATGTAGAAGTATCTGCATACAACACATGAGAGCGTACCAACGAAATCGGAAAATACAGTCATTATAACCGAAACGGGTCTAACTACTAACGTATTTATAGATTCTCTCCACCAGTGTCCGCTGCGATTTCGCTGCAATCGGCGGAAGCTCATGAAGAAGTGCTTCTTATAGGGTCAAAACTGGTCTACCACCCGGAAAAGCATATTTAACTTAAGCTAGTCCATATATTATAGCAATACTCTCACTATCTATTCAATGGAACGTAAACGTAACTGGTGATATGTGGGAATGTACTACACTGTCTGCTCCTTTAGGGATAACAGGCGTGATGTTAGGTGTGTAATATCATGTATATACTTTCATATTGCCTGAAAGTATAATATGATTCATTATAACATAACCGTATCACGCGGTTAAATTCTCGGTAAGCAATTTTAAAACGGGCTCTGAATTTACATGTTGCCGCGGTTAGCGCTCTCTACGTACGCAACGGGATTTTGTAGAGTTCGAGCTAATCTTTTGGATTTGTTGTAGAGTTTAAATTAGTGGTTCGGTTAATGCTGCGGAAATGCTTCCGCTTAGAAAAGCGCGGATTTGTTACATAACATTTATACAGGTTCCTTAAAGTCGGTTTTAAGTGAAGTTATTCGAGATAAGGCTGTTTATTTTTTAATTGGCTATATATTATATACATCACGTGTGTATACAATACCTATATAGCATGGGTATGTTTACACATACATACATACATATGTATATATTATACAAATACGTACGAGTATGTATCAGGATTTTCGCTTACTAATTTTAAATGTATCTAGCATTAGTCTACACAGCTTTCCGTTTGCTCACTTCCTATAATCTGTGATTTTACTTGGTGTTCACGAGACCTGGAGGACATTTCCTGGACAACATTTCCTGCAAATCCATATAAGTAGGAATTTTTAAGGCCATTGTATAGATCTGACCGCAAATCGATCGAAGACATGATTGATCTTAGATAGCTATTGAAGACTTGTTTTGAACTACTCACATCTATGAAACTGGTACGTAACATAACATCATGCCTGTATTTCCTCGAAGGGGTAGGCAGAGTGTAGTGCTCCCACGATTTAGTTGTTAATGTTATACGTCTCATGTACTATGGAGCTATCTTACGTCGCGCACAAATCCATACACCATGCTACTAGTTGGAATTTTAAGTCAATACAACAAGACAATATTTTGGTCGTCCCGGGCTTCGAACCCAGGACCAATCTCAGGAACTCCACTTACAATCACTAGACCACCGAAACAGCACACATGTAGGTACACATATACGATACTAGATGGACGGGAATAGAACAATGGAAGACGTTGACAATGATTACTAAATGATTTAGCTCTCATGACTGTTGCATATCATTCGTACGCCAGCCCCGAACAATAAAGCTGGGGGTAAAAAATAAAACAAAAGTAAAGGTCGGATGTCACGGTATCATCAAAAGGTGAATCGCACTTAGAGGCACCGAGACGTCAGGGGCTTGCAACCATTTCTACCGATTATCACTTTGAAGGTATTTATTATTGAAAATTTGTACCTGTTAAAATATTAATATTTCTTATTCAAAAGTAATAGTAAAATTGAAACATTAAAATAAACAAATTGCATTTAAAATATTTTATATTTTCTATGCGTTTAAACTCTCAGTCATAAACAAAACATCAATCCATTTATTTTTATCTTTACATTAATAAAAATAATATTAATGTTAATACTATTATTATGTGTTGTTATTATAATACGTGGGAGTGTACTACACTCCTTTGCCTACCACTTCAGGGATTACAGGCGTGATGTTACTTTTCATCGTTTATATTAATAAAAATGATGGACACAATTTTTGAAAGTAATTTGTGCATTATTGCGTAAGTATTTATAATAAAGAGAAAATGGAATATTGTATTTATCAAGTTTTTTTCACCAAAGGAAATTTTAAGAGCAATCTAAGGACATTATGAGTTGGAAACCAAACAGACTTGGCTCGATTTTATGACGTATTCAATCAAATAACTTTACAGTTGCTTATTTCTAGACATTTCTACTTACTTTATGAAATTATACTTAATGTAGTTATTATTTTTTCCACAAAATCTTTCTGCTTTATTAAGCAATGTTTCAAACAAATCTCCATAACATTGACGGTTACATTACGTATTATTTAACAATCTTACAGTATGCCCATTTAAAAATATAAGTAATAGTATTTTATTAATAGGGCGAGAATAACAATAACATTGGATTTATTTCTTTTATTTATAATTTAAAGTAACAGTAAGAGTTGCGTACGCCTGGCCCAAGTTCGTCTAGCGCATACGTCTCGGGCGGCGTATAAATCCTCATTAGCCCCCCGCTTTATGAGAGATCCCGTGGCGGCCGTAAAGCAAGTATTACTATTGCAGCATTTGCAGGCCCCCGGCTTGTCTCCCGTAAGTGATTGAAGGATGGCTTGCAATGGCACATCGGTTGCTTTTAGACACTTTTGACTTCTTGGTACTTGCCCTTGGCCAGGTTATTGAGGTAATTTGGAACGGTTTTAATGATAGTTGCAATGGTCAATGCGTGTTGGAAATTTCGAAATCAATGAAACATGGAAAGTTCTAGAAATCTAAGCATTATTTTGAGTATTTTTATACGCAAAAATGTCTTTAATAATATAAAATGCAACAAGTATTTTTGTTTTATATTTTGATAATGAATTTCAAATATTACTCTTACAGCCGCATTTTAGCCGTGTGTCTATTTTCCCGCGTAATGTTCTAAATTTTTTTAAACGTCAAATTTTTTCAAATGTCATACTTTACGTGATATACATATGTACCTTCATTCGAAATTTGAATTTTTTTCTCTCATGGATAATAAGCGGCCTGTATATGTCTATTTATATATATACATAAAATGTTAAATGTAAGAAATCAATGCAATATCACTATCATAAATCTTTGAAGGATATTTTTAGTAAAGAAAAAGATATACTTCCTTCGTTCAAATATTTTCCGAATATTAATAATATTTTTATGTTACTCTGTCTTTTTTAAAATTTAAAACAGTTTGCATTATTTAGTACACTTACAAAATATTACACTTTTTATGATGTTAACAATACAGATTATAAAAGATTTTACTTTTAAATAAATAGTAAATAACACGCCTTTGGTGAAAAAACTATAGTTATACAAAATAATTATAGTTATACACGCCTTTGATGAGATAACTTAGTTACTTAATCACAATTTATGATATTATTATTTCCGTTCAACAACAGTTTATGCAAGTTTCAGATGGCGCCACAATCGCTTGTGAGAAACATTACGACTGAAATATCCACAACAGTTTTTTTACAAAAATCAACGTCACTTACCAAAATGCACTTATTAATTAAGGTACGTACAGTACCTAAAAGCGTTTACAGAACCTATTATCGTATTTCAGAGCGCCATAAGGTTGTAAAACCCCGTCTGCCCTTATACCGATATAAGAAGACCTGTTATAATATTTTACGATATCGATATTACGGCCCTCACTATTCAAACCAGTCTACTTACGCAACTTGCAATTTAACTTGGCACTGGAATTAATCAAACTTTTACCTTATCTTATTACACATAAGGACTACATAATATGTCATTGGGGAGTGCAATAATCGTGTTAATTCTCAATACGTCATAAAGATCACTCATCTTCCACAAAGTTGAGTCCGTTTGCACGTAAAATGAATCACACTGAAAAGGGAGTTAATTACTTTTAACGAGTGTTTAATATTGTTTGTAATGTCATATTAATGGTGTTTTTCTGTAGTTGACTGCCTCGTTGATTGAGTGGTTGCAAGCTTGACTACCGATCGAGCGGTCCTGTGTTCAATCCCAGTGTTCTTGGTTCATTATTTCTTTAAAACTCTGGTCGTAGCTCGAAGTCTGTATTTGTGCCCGGTGTAAGGCCAACTATTTCATAGTGGGATAACTGGTGAATCTTGGGATTGTACTTCATTCCTCTGCATACCACTTCGGGGATTACAGGCGTGATGTTACGCTTTACGTAACATATCTCTAGTTTTAATAACCAACAGTAACCTTTTTACTACTGACAAGAGATCCGTCCCCAACTGTGGATTGATAAGTGTCAAGAACAAAATTTATAACAATATTTAGTAAAAAAATATTGTAGGATTTCTTTAGATTACGAATAGATATTTGTAAAATTATTTTAATTTTTTAGGGAAACTTCAGAACTTTAGTTTCCTGTACACCGTTTTTTTTATCAAAAAGAGGATATAGACCGTCTGGAATTTATCATTAAGTCTGCTCTTTGCGTAAAACAATGAAACGTGTGAAATGAATAAGTATATTACTTTAGATATGAATATTGGCACCGCAAAAAGAATATTCCGAGCTAATATTCCATAATTTCTCCAATAAATAATTGACAGTGCGGCTCCTGGAACGACACTTTATTTATTATTCAGTGTATGTACGCCTGTTCTGTCATGTAGCCGTGATATTGGGAAAATATTCTTCGCGTGCGAGGGGAATATTTACTGAGACTCTGGTTTTTCAAATAAATGTAACATTGTAAGGGGTTACAGATGCGAAATATTTCTATGGTTATTATTATTGGTGTATTTATATCGGATATAAATCAATGTATTGATGTCATTGCTTGAACATTTTCAAATGCTCACACTATTCATGGTGCGAAATTTCCAGATTTTTTATTTGTTTGTTTAAGTTACGATTTGTTCTCATTTGTTACTTATGTTATCTTATCTACCATTTATTGTTATATTTATTATTAGGTAGGTTTTGCAAGTAAAATATTTAAGTAAGAAATATAAATTTATGTATATTTCACATGTATGTGGCATTGTACATTAGAATAGATTTAAATTAAATTAATTAATAGTATTTTACAAATAAAATATATAAATATACACTAATATAGAAAGAAAATAAATAAAAAAGCGAAGATTATTTTATGGAAATGTTAAAAATTAATCACAGCTTTTTAGTTTTGATTTCAACGTACCGTTCCCGGGGCACCAAGATTTGAATACAGGATCACGCCCCCTCAATAATGTAGGTACTTTAAAATTTATATATATCATTTGGTGAAACGTTGAGGGAAACTAATGCAAGGTGACTTACACCTGTCTTAATACAGATCTTTAAGATTCTTCAAAAAGTTCTTTACGTTCGTAAAATCTGCAAAATGATTAAAGGATTCATAAACTTAGCTAATAAAAGGGTTTAAAGTTTCGGCGAATGGGTGTTTGTTGAATCTGATGCCGTGCCTTTGTTTACCCTTTTTCTTAAATGTTACGTTGTGTTAAACTGGGCTTTCGATAACAATAATAACACATGTTTAACATAATATTTTTATGTGTAAACATGATAAATATGAGGGAGAGATCATCATCATTATCGTTATGATTATCAGCCTATTTCCGCCCACTTCTGGACATAGGCTTCTTCAATAGCACGCCACTGAGCCTGATCTTCAGCTCGTCCCATCCAACTGCTGCCCTGCTGCTGAGGTAGAGATAATTAAGTTAAAAAAGCTTGTTACAGTTTACTTAAGAATGTATGTAATGTTAATGTTTTTTGTTTTGCCAACAAAATTCTAATTCACTGCGCTTGGCCCAATCTTATAAAGATTTACTAAAAATAAAGTACGACATCAAAAAGTAATTCAAAAATATAAGGGTTTAACCACAACGAATACTAGGATAGCATCCCTTAATGTAATCAGATGTTAATTTTAAACATATCCACCAATTGACGGTCAAATGAACCGAAACTTCGCTTATAAATCACTGAACTGTCAAAGCCTTCAACAGCTTCGTACTGAAGTCGAAAGTCACGTGAATTAATGAATCATTAAGGGAGGTGGGACTCGATTACGTATCGTTATTCGATTAGATCTCACGCACACAGTCACACGTGTCCGATGCAAGGGGTGTTGCGAGTTTTCCGGAGGGCTGCAATGTACCACATTACCACGTGGCGCGCCGGGACGAGCAGGCCTCCCGCTCGTGTTCGAACTTCGGATTCCACGTTCCGAATTCGAAAGTTTAAAAAAACTTCAGTGACCAGTTCAAAGCGCACCGTAAATCGGCACTTTTGAAATCTTGACGTTGCAAAGTCAATAAACGTATTTTATGTGTTCGGGATGGGTTTTGTTTGAGTGGATTGCTTTTGAGTTTTGAAGAACAAGGCATTTTCGAAATTTTCCCAATCGTTTTTTTCCGGCCATTACGCGGTTTAGTGACGCGAAAACAGGACCTGATCGAATGCTTTTTCTCAACGGCTCGATTAATCACTCGCAGTCCTTATTCGATTAATCGTGGAATTTGACGTTTTGAGCGGTTTTCTCGGAAACGTACGCGATGTGGGTGATCCGGTATTGAAGTATTTTTTTATGTCCAAATACCGAACAGTAGGTACATAATAAAGACATTTGTACTGAATTGTTGGCTGCATACATAAAACTTAAAGCTCATTCATTGTATGCGTTCTCTTTAAATACGCCGGGTTTCTTGTTCCCTTACTCGGAATTAGTCAATTAGTATGAACATTTCTCGTATATGGATATTTTGTGTTGGTCGTTGTTAAAAGAAAACTCATAAATTTAATAAGTTATTCTCAATCAAGATTCCAATCGATCGTTTGGTTTTTCATCATCATCATGATCAGTTTTATCGTTCCACTGTTAACATAACTCTCTTAAAATGAGAAGGGTTAAGGGCAGTATGCCGTACTGGTCAGATGCGAGTTATGGCTTGTTCGGCTATTGCGATTCTTAAACAAAATAGTAATTGTGCTAAAGTGATTCAAATTAAAAATAAATATAATAAAAACGCTTATTATTATTTTTAATGATAGTCACATGTAAGTACCCCCAATTATTATATGAAGAACAATGTACAGAAGTAACGAGGTATATATAGCAGTGATAGCCTAGTGATTAAGAATTCAGCCTCTCACTCCGGTGGTGCTGAGTTCAAATCCATGGCACGCACCTCTTTACAAAAGTGCGTTTTGAGTTTAAATGTTACTTGCTAACGGTGAAGGAAAATATCGTGAGGAAACCTGCACGCCTTAATAAAAATAAATATTAATAATCGACTCATTAACATTCCACTGTTGGAATATGGGTCTCCTTTCATATTGAGAGGGTTAAGGCCGTAGTCTGCCACGCTGGCCA
>DWJK01004316.1:0-12137 GCA_018248815.1 Croniades pieria auraria
GGCAACTTTATAATCTTATCTTTTGTGACTTCTGATTTTTGAAACATAATAGATATTTGATAGGTACGTAACATATGTAACATCACGCCTGCAATCCCCGAAGGGGTAGGCAGAGGAGTGTAGTACACTCTCACGTTTCGCCAGTTACGTTAAGTCCCATGGAATAGGTGGTGAGCCTATTGCCGTACACCGGTAAACAGGTAAATTGATTAAATAATAATTATCTTAAATCTACTTATCAAATGCTTAAGTTTCGGACAATTTCAAATCATAATAATAGAGAAACAGTGATAGCCTAGTAGTTAAGAATTCAGCTTCTCACTCCGGGGGTTCTGGGTTCAAATCCATGGCGCGCACCTCTTTACAAAAGTGCGTTTTAAGTTTGAATATCATTTGCTAACGGCGAAGGTAAACATCGTGTAGAAACCTGCACACCTTAGAATTTATAAAAAAAAATCTGAGGTGTGTGTAGTCTGCTAACCCGCACTTGGCCATCGTGTCAGACATTGGCCTTAAGCCTCTCAATGTGATAGGAGACCCATATTTTAACAGTGAAATGATAAAATGGTCGATTATTATTGCAAATCATAGTTACTTTTAATACATTTTTTGTTTGAAACGAAACGAAAGAAAATAATTGTACTGATCGAGATTCAACGAGCCGACGGTGACACGCGCTATTGAACTTCAGTTATTGTTTATCTACAAGCGCGTCAGAACTCCGAGTGGTTTACGATTTTAGAGTGCGGGGAATACAACACAGAATTGATATCTATCTAATATATACAACATGTATATACGAGTATGTGTCTGTTCGAGATTTTAGACTTCGAAGCTGTTTGACCGATCACCATGAAAGTTAGCATGAAACATATGTTATAATTGTGTGTTCATGGAGAAAGTATTAATAATATCAAAGAAACATGACATCACGGCTTTATTCCTACAAGAGGTAAACAGAGGAGTGTGAAGTATAATAGTGTACACTTTGCTGAAGTTACCGAAACCGTAGTACAATGTATGAAAAATTAAAGGACACAATGTGCACTTACCAATGTTTGAATTAAGGCAAGATTTTGAACATTATTAGAATATGTGAGGTCGTTTCGTACGTACTTACTATTTATGTATGTATGAAAGTGCTAAGAAAGGATCTCTTACAGAAATAATGTTGCCATTATTTATAAAATAATGCAATATTCGTAAACAATAAACACATTATTACCTGTATAGTGACAAACATATTTTTTGTTACATTTGATCGTTTATCATCAATCCATAATATAAAATACATAAGATAGAACTAACAACATAAGATAGAATTTATATCATGCAATAGAATTATTTATAATCAAAATGCTGTAGAGAACTAGTACCGCGTTATTTAGAAGACAGTTTAAATAAACGAGTTTTAAGAATCTGGAAATGAAAATCCACTTAACCGGTATACTCTCTACATAGCAGCTAGGTTTCCTTGGCTCTTTAAGCCGGATATCCGCCTCCATCCGGACGCTCTCTGCTCTGTCTTAAGAATTAAGTTCAGCAGTACGTACAGCCCGGAAACCGATTGATTTAGTGAATTGAATGCTATTTTATTCGTCTTCAAATATTTCTTCGAAGTTCCGAATTAATGAAGCAATTTATAGTATATTCTACTTAGATTCACGGGACTTAATCAAAATTTGAGTTTGAAAGTTTAATAGAAATATACTAGTGTGAATAAGATTTTTATTTGATTTTAGTAATAGAACAGTACATGGCGTAGAGAATATTAATAGAGTGTTATAATACAAAATTGTAGACCATTAATTTATGCAAATAAATACTAATACAAGCATCATTATCATCATCATCATCGTCAACATCATCTTCATCAAGACGTAAACCGTTACATTGTTGGATGCGCCTGTCCTCTCCGCACCACACGGTTTAAGCCGAGGCTGTCGAAGTGCGGTTGACCAAACATCTCGTTCGTTACAGAACATTAGTAAACACTCTAAGGCATGTCGTCTCATACGCAATGATTTTTACCTCCATTTTAATATGTATGATTTAAATGATTAATCGTCTATACTAAATATTACAAAATTGTTCATTATTTCAAATATTGCATTAATTTCATTGTGTACCAATTTTGTGTGCTATAGTTGTAAAATTACCTCGTTGGTCGAGGGGTTGCAAGCGCGGCTGCCGATCGAGAGGTCTTGGGTGCAAATCCCGGGTCGAGTACTACTGGATTTTTCTAATTTAAAATTTCTAGTAATGACTCGGATTCTGTATGTGTGCCCGGTGTATGGCATTAGGCTCACCAGCTATTCCATTCTGGAACTTAAACGTAACTGGTGAAAAGCGGGGGAGTACCACACTCCTCTGCCTACCCCTTCGGGGATTACAGGCGTTATGTTACGTTTAGTTGAAAAATACTTTTTAATTTCACTGAAATTGCAACAACGGAATTATTGCTAGAAAAGCCACATTTTGTAACTACTTGACTTCAATTACAAGTTAAAAAATCATTTGTAACACTTTTAAAGTATGAATACCAAAATGTTTTTCAATTTATTGAATATTTATCGTTAATTTAGGAAAACCTAAAGTTGTTTGTGCAAACAATAATAAAAAATTAACATCGTCGGATATTAAAAACGAAAGTTATCTTACCCGAACCTTCATGCTGAAATAATTTCACAATATTTATTACACTCGCTGGAATTCACACCCCTTTTAGTAGCAGTGGTAATACAATAACGAAATTTATGAATCATCGTGTTGAGCAGCTGAAGGCAGCCATACTGGGATATCATTATAAACAGGTGAAAATTAAACTTCATTATCTTTAATGCGTCTGCCAACCTGCACTTGGCCAGCGTGGCAGACTAATGGCCTTAACCCTCTCAATATGAGAGGAGACCCACAATTCAACAGTGGAATGACAAATGGGTCGATTATTATTATTATTAATGGTATCTTTAATGCGTTTAATAAAATATTCCTGTAAATAGACATGTGACGTGGATTATCCGTGAATATAGTGTCAATCACTATTTTTTCCATTAAATGTAAAAATGGACGTTATTTTGTTTAAAGTTACTTTCAAATAATTTAATATCATCATGTTCACTACGTATGTAAGTCCTGGGTTCAAATCCTGGCGCTTATTTTGTTCTATAAAATTTATGGGTTTTACATAAAATACTACTTGTTTTCACGATGAATAAAAACATGGTGAGAGTTCAAAAACACCTTAGAGCTGTGCAGGATGCATTCTAAAGCATTTGAGGCCAGCCAGCCAGCTTGCCAGCTCAGCCAGCTTGTGATTTGTCGGTTGAAAACTATGGTTTAATTCTTTTCCATTTGAAAGGACACGTATTCAACAATGAAACGATGAAGTAAAGGTTGTAGATGCTCTACAGTTTATCTATTATATAGTAATAGCACGCCTATAATCCCCGAACGGGTAGGCAGAGGGTGTAGAACACTCCCACGTTTCACCAGTAACGATTACGTCCCACAATGGAATAGATGGTGAATCTATTGCCTTACACCGAGCACAGATCCAGACTCCGAGTCACTACTAGAAATTTATACTAGAAAATGTAGGTTAGAAAAATTCTATAAACTTACCCGGCCAGGAATTTAAATCCAGGGTCTCACGATCAGCAGTCACGCTTGCAACCATCGACCAACGAGGTCTATTATATTATTAATATTATACCTATAAATACAAATGTAATTCAATAACAAGAATACGAAAATTAAATATTCATTTCATTCTTAATTATAAAGCCAACCCAGTACGTCAAAGGCTTCGCTTAAAAAGGCTCGATTACCGTATTCGATCACTTTGAAGTTGGTCGAACCATTTAATCACCGGTGAAATTGTTTTAACACCTTATAATCAATATAATATTGTATATAGATTTTCAGATTGAGGGCTATTGTGTATCAAAATATAACGATAGTGCACTAGTAATATATCTTTGAAGATATTCATTCTCTTGTAAAGTAATAATTTAATTTAAATTGAAAGCCGAGATTAGATTGTCATCTAGACGATTTCCGTAGCAACACAGGTCGGGCTGTAACATTGATGGACATAGGCCTCTGTTAAGGGTTTTTGATAATATTTCCAACGCTGGGCGCACTTGGCAATACACCTTTCTTGATTACACCGTAATATTATGTGTAAGAGGAAAAGAAGGCGTATTTGGCAAAGATTTAAGACTAGCGTATAAAAACATTAATTCTATGTAAATTCTAGTACTTATGGGTCGCAACACTTGTTTTGCTCCTAAACAAGGGTCCCCTTGTGTAAATGAAAGTCGGATTGGTAAAGGTCCGGTTTAGTGGTCAACCTCGCTGTTGGAAATTTTTAAGCCGCCAAAGTCTCCAACAGGGCGTGATGATGGGGACATCAACAAAGAAATGTATGAAAGTTGCCGGTATTGGTCGACTATGAAGGGTTGTATCGCTAAATAAATGATATTGACAAAAAAAAAATTAATTTAAATTTAAAATAGTTGAAAAACGATGGTACGTTTCGCATAATTGCACAATATTTTCATTAAATTTGTATTAACAAGCTTAATCTTTGTCGAAACCTCCAACAGTTTGTTTTGTCTTAATGTACAAGGTGTGTAATAACACTGGTGTGTGCCAATATACTTAAGTACAAATATTATGGCAGTTACATAAGTGTTTGCAGAGAGTACAACTAACGAGTAAAGTACATATCTAAATCTACATCAAATAAAAGATGTTTCAACGCCTCACATTGAACTCATTTAAGGCTAACTCCATTTCTCATAAAGCATTAAAACTTAGGAACAATGGAGTCGGAAGACATGTGAGATCGAGAAAATCCGTTTGGAATCGCGCGTCTTTTGTTTCCAAGTAAGCACTTATAGGAACGAAAATTTCTTATTAAAGGAGTCAGTTTATGTATTCGTTATATCCAGTATATATTATACATTGTACGGCATGAATAATATATACATACATAGGTATGTATATATGTACAATTTACGATGAAATAATCAACTATTAATCGAAAGTAGTACCACTTAATGTGCTTTTCAGAGTTCCCATTTTAAACATTTAAATCACCAATCGAAAATTCTAAAAACCCTTCTCATTCTGAAAAAAAAATATCTGTCCAACATTGGGACGATATAAGAGTTGAAGGTGATAGTGACAAGGATGGTGGTTATATTTCTCTCATTTAACGATAAAAAAAATTGTTTGTTTGTATAATACCTGTACGATCCAATTTACTTTTAAAATAACTTAATAGAAAATTTCAAATAGTGACATAATTATATGATTTATATATAATTTGTATTCCTAAAATAAGAAAATATTATTATAATATGTATTGTCTGTTAATAAACATCAAAAATATTGTGCTATACTAGACACTCCTGAATTCTCCATTACACAGCCTAATGGTATGCGGCGTAGCTGCCAGGGACTTTTAAAATATCCGGGTTTCATGCCAACCCGGATAAACCACCTGCAATCAAATTAAGCAAATTAACTCGAAGATGGAAACGATTCCAAATTCGATTGGACACTCACAAAAGGATCGTTAATACTGAATTAAGTCGGTGAGACAACTCAGCGAACAGGAAACCAATTAATATTGGGAGTACTCGTAGATGTTTGTGCCCGTAGGTGGCTTTAACTAAGAAATAGAGATTCTAACAGAACAATCAGTATTCATTTTAATTAATTTGAATTAATAGTAAAATTAGTTTGAATTTAATAGTAAAATTAATTTGAATTTTATAGCTACTGTAGTGCTTAAAGTATTATCAAGAATTAGATTTTTTCAGAATTCTCTGATATTGAGACGTGCGATAATTTTAAAATAATTGTATTTAATCTGAAAACTATATGGGTTAATTACAATAGATTTATTAACTACGAAACGAAAAACAAGGTTAGAAATATGTATTTTCATAGATAAATAATTAAAGAGGCTGTGATAAGCTGCTAGTAGTAGAAGCTAGATGCGGTGTCGAAGACAGGTGATTCGATTATGATTGTAAAGATAAAAATTTATAAAATTTAATCGGTAAAGCACTATATATCCGCAGTACCTCCTCAATTTCTTATTGAATATTATAGTATGTCGTCAACAACCGTTTTATCGTACCACTAACGGACGCAACTCTCCTCTCAACGTGAGAGGCTATGTGAGAGTTACAGCTAAATCCTGCAACGCTGGTCAAAAGCGAGTTATCTACATATAAACTTTTGCTGCTAAATGATCTAACAGTTAATTTTCCATCTACATATTACCGCTGTTGTTGACACCTAGCCGAAAGTTGTTTGGTAGAGATGGCTTGTTAACGATAATACCTCCTTTTGTATACTTTTCATCTAAGCTTCTACCGCAGCGAGCAACGCTATGGATCAAAAATTTGCAATAACAGAACGAACATAAATTAAGGAAAATAAAAAGCAACATTTCCGCTCCGTCGGTAGTCAGCGGAACCGAGATCAAGATACGACATGACGAATTAACCCCATGCCGGTCGCTTTTGTGTGCATACCGTTCTATACTATCGTTCCTCCATTATGTTCTTGTTTAACATTGGAAAAATCCCAAAGATTTAGCGAGGACTGATATGTGGAGATATCTCCAATATATACTTATCTATATTTCATCATCAACCTATCTCAGTCCACTGCTGGACATAGACATCCCGCAATGAGCGCCATCGCGCCCTGTCCTCGGCTTATGGCATCCAGCATCTGCCTGCAGCCTTTCACATCTATATTTATAAGTACAATTCAGACGTTGAAGTATACGTTTAATTAGACATTTTGTGTAAAATTACTTATTAGCACAATAATAGCTTATAATTATTCGTCAACTTACAACTTATATGTTGTACGTTAAATGGTTAATATTGTACCATGAAAAAAAAGTGGAAAAATAACAAGAAATATAATGTAACTATATCTGTAAGTCCGCTCTTTTTTCAGGTCTAAATAGCTGTTCCGATTTTGTGACAATTTAATATGAAAATAGCTTGATTTGTGACCCTTTACCCACTTTCGCTATAATGATCCATACTAATATTAAACATGCAATAGTATCTATTTTCATATATTACATTTTAATCTGAAAATTATTAAACGAACTTGAGAAAAAGTAAGGAAATATGGCTTGAGTCGGTCTACACCCAGTAGGGTTGATTTGAAAACTTGATACTTTGTGTACTCAAATAGGACAGCCAAAATACGTTTGTGACTAATCGATAAAATACTGAAACAAGTGATGAATGGTTGTATGGAAACTATACAAGTTCGATATAAAGTTTCATATAATATGCAAAAGCTCTACACAGGATGTCCTGTAAACTGCGTGCACAACAAGTCAAAGCTGCCGGCCAAATTCGCGAAACAAGTTATTAGCTTTAAGCTGTTAGTACTCAAATGGAACATCCTGTTTTGAAAATTGCTTGTAGCCACTCGGATAGTTGCAATATTTTTAATCTGTTCTATACTCTATTAGTCAATCAGTTTTACTGCTACGGCTGATTCGGAAATTCTGAGGTAAATCCAGTATTCGAAGAAAGATGGAGGGGGTAGATACAGTCACAAGCGAAAAAAGGTCCATTTTCAATATTTTTTAAATACTAATTAACTTTATTTTACAAACATTACATTTACATTCATTGGATTTCCTTGAAATTTTCGAAGAATATTTTCGAAATATCGCACTTTGAGAATATCCTAAAAAAGATTAATAATTTTTTTTTAAATTGTAACTGCATCTAATTCGTTGAGTTAATTGTTAGTTAACCATTCAAAACTTAAAATACTAAAAAATTGGAGAATTTTATAACATTAAATTTAACTGCCTTCTTCATCGAGTGTTTGCAAACGCGGTTGCTGGTCGATCTGCTACCTTGGGATCGATCCCCGGATCGGTTCCTATTGGAATTTATTAAAATTAGAATTCCTAGTAGTACCTCGGAATCTGAATGTGTGCCTAAGGTATGACAATAGGCTCCCTGCCTATGCGATGATTGGCTGTAGAAAATAGCTGGTGTACCCTGGGAGTCTACTGCAAATATTAAAACATTATATGACAGTCTTTAAGTTTTATTTCTATTGATCAGATGTTTAATGGATTGAGTGCTACGGCGAGGGTTGTGAACTGGAATGATATTAGTTAGAAATAGAATTTTTTTTTAACAAATATCAATGGCTATAAAAAACAAAATGCTTCTAAAGCATCGTTCACAACTGATATTTACAATACAGCTTTTGATAAAATCACTGTACTCCCGTCGAATTCAGCTGAGTTATATTTGTTTGAAATCGACTTATAATTGCGCAAACATTTACACGCTACCAAATAAACAGAACACAAATTGTATAACACAACGTAAATGTTCATTTAGTAGCAATTATTGTAATAACAATATTTTTTTTCATTTTACGTGTATGGCAAGTAAAAGGGCTATATTTCGTTCACGTCCGCACAAATACTCTAAAACCGTCTCTCTGATAACATAAGAACATATATAGAATATTATTCCTCCCTAGATTGAAGCGAATATAAATTCGTAAAACTGGTCTCATAACATCACGCCTGTAATCTACGAAGGGGTAAGCATACAGAAGGGGTAGGCATACATATAAAAGGGGTAGGTAGTACACCACCACGTTTCACCAGTTACGTTTAAGTTTCACGATGGACAAGTGGTGAGATAATATTGGTCACTTTAACATATAACTCACAAAAAGTAATAGAAGGTAGTTTATTAAAAAAGAAATGATTCACATTGCTACATTGACTATGTCGGTAGTTCTCGATAATTAGAACGTAAGATCGCGCTTGTAATCCCCGAAGGGGTAGGCAGAGGAGTGTAATAGACTCCCAAGTAATAATTAGAGATTGTAGATTTTGGAGAATTTAAAAAATCTTTAAATTTCTATTATTCAATATTTCTCGTTGAAATAAAAACAAGTGGACTAAGTTGCAATAAAAAATGAATGAAAAGAAAACGTACTTTTATTTTTTTTAAATATATTTCACGATGCTGGCAATTATATCAGCTGTAATAAGACAATATTGTTAATAGGAGATGAGAAATTAAATTAATAGCATCCTAGTAATAGAATGATAATTGAATTACAGTGAATTCATTTTCAGAACAGGCCGCGCTGAGCTAAGAATTAATTGGAACCCGCCCAAAATCTAGATTGTGACTGGATGCTCTTGGATATATACGTATATGTCAATACTACCAAAGTGTCATTAATTTTATTATTAGGTGTGTTTCTCTATTGCGTGTTTTATTGCGTACTTAGTACGGGAACTAAGATCGTTACTAAATTATAGCCCCACGCAAAGGTACCAATACTATTTTCCTACCACGCGCGACGCCCTAAGTCCGAAATATACGTATAATAATCTAAAGGACGATACGACCTCGCCGTAAGGTTACCAATGAGACTTATTTATACATAATTAAATAGAACAAAAATCGCAGTAACAATGATGACAATGAAGGGATCCATACATTGTTAATATCTGGTAACGTTACTTGTGGTGTGTTATTGTTGGCTGGTTATAAAAATCTATAATTGTAAAATGGAATCCTTAATGTCGAATATACAAGAGAAAAATTAAATTACTTTCAGGAATACCATTTCAATAGGCTAACCACCTATTCCATGGGACGTAAACGTAACTGGTAAATCGTTGGAGTGTACGACACTCCTCTGCCTACCTCTTTGGGGATTATAGGCCTCATGGTACGTTACTTTCAGGAATACATTATTAGAAAACCGAAATAATTTTGTTTTTATTGTTGTCATACATTTTAGATAAGGTAAGGCCGTAAATGTAATGGCACCATTAAATTAGACATTTTAACGGTAGTGCTGTATTTCATTTTCATTCCTCACGGTGTAATTTTATTGTAGGGATCAATTTTACGACATTCGATACTTTAACGGTTGTTTGAGTCTTAACCGTAAAAGGGTTACGGTTACGGCTACCATTGCTTCTTTGTCCTGGAAACACCGAACAATATCTCGAATTACATACCGATTGAAAACGACGAATTTATATTCCATTTCAACGAAAACACTGAAAGGCTTTAGTTTTGGTCCGTTTCCACTGTTGTTTTATAAGTATTCTTAATTGCCTACACGTGCTCAAAGGACTATATATAATTCCGTTTTCAGCGTAACGAATATGATATGTGTAGGCGAGCAATTTCCAGCGTGGTTCAAAAATAGATGAGTTGAATGACACCGAGTGAAAAAAATTTCATTTCTTTCTTTCAAAGGACACAACTTAGTTATATATTTTATAGAATTCATAACGAGACGTTATGAAGAGTTATGTTTAGCCTAACATTGTGTACTGTTATGTACACAATCCTTTATATACGATTTATATTTTCTGCGGTCGACACTCTGAAAAAAAACATCTTTTAATTACAAGGTAAACATAATCAAATCACTAAATATAAAGTATAATTAAGAAACAAACTATTTATTCACTTCTGTACAAGACGTCGCTATTCACGTCAATGCCCAAACACAAGAACATATTGCAAAATTATACTCCTCCGAAAACATAAATGTGAATGAAGGCCGTTTGTTGAAAAAGTTCGAAAGGTTACTCGGGTTATGGCTTCGCTAATGAAAGAGTGAAGACCGTGACTCGGCAAACGTAGTGTGGGACGCCCTCCAGCTAGGTGGTGTGACGATGTACGCAAAGTGGCTGGCAGTGGTTGGATGCGAAGAGCAGAAGATCGAGCTCAGTGGCGTGCCATTGGAGAGGCCTAGGTCCAGCGGTGGGCGGGAGCAGGCTGATGATGTGTGTGTTAGGATCTTGTGGTCTAACTCAAACAATACTGGGATAAAACTCATTGCATGGACTTCTATTGAAGTGACACTATTGCTTTAGTTAATAGTTTTTGACTGAAAATGAAAGTAATTCATGTTGGTGTATTACCACGTTCTGCACCATCACCTACATTGCTAATTCTCTAAGTTAGCAATTTTTTGCAGCTAATGTGTAAGAATGTGCTTTAACAATGTTGATATATAAATGAAAAGGGCATGCTCCATAGGTACAGCCGTGTAGAAAGAGTGGTAAATCGGTGGTGACAGATTCTCATACAGTGTGAGAGGTGAGAGAGAGTGTGCGTTTCCAGCTTAGAAATAAATATAAAATTGAATATAATTATCTCTATCATATAATTTTCTTATAATGGTTATTATTAATTATTGCATTTTATATATATAACACTACTTTTTTTGCAAGCAAATCTTAAAATTTTCCTGTGCTCATTGGTTGTGATATGTTCACATTAAATAATTTTACATTATTGTGGAAAATGATAAAAGTTTTCGGATTTATGGGCAACAATTTTTTTGTGTGTACCTATACAACTATATCGTTTCAAAAATACTAATGGGTATGTAAATATAGGGAAAAACGATACTGAACTTTGGATTGTAGACAGTCATATTCATAAGAATATAATTTTTATAACAAGAAGTTACGTTATATAACCTTAAATTTCTATTATGAGCAAAAACCCTAAACGAAGGCTTACACTGCCGGTCAAAAGTTTGAGACCACTATAAAAAAGATAGAAAAACAATTAAAAGTCAACATATTTAAAGCTTTATGAAAACCAGGTATTATTTTCATGTTACACATAAGATTTAGAATTTTAAGCTGCATGAAGTCTTGACGAATGCAATGTTCTGAATAAAACACACACAAGAGAGTTTATACAGATTTTTCAACAAAATATCCTCCTTTGCATTTTAAGACCTGTTTTACCAATCTTGGCATGCCAGCAATTAATTTATTTATAGTCTCTTGCGAGATATTCCTCCAGCTGTCTTCTAATGTCTTCCACATGGCCTGCCTGAAGAAGGACATTGTTCCCGAACATTTCGATCGAGCTCTACCCACAAAAGCTCTATAGGGTTAAGATCGGCGCTTTGGGGTGGCCATGTCATGTTTTCCAAAACTTTTTCTGACTGTTTCTCTTCTAAATAATCCCTAGATAATTTCGAACTGTGCTTTGGATCATTATCTTGTTAGAAAATAAATTCTTGGCCGATTAACTTTAATCCGGAGG
>DWJK01004317.1:0-12137 GCA_018248815.1 Croniades pieria auraria
ATGAGGCTCCTACAATATTGAGAGGGTTAAGGCCGTAAGTCCTCCACGCTGGCCAAGTGCGGGTTGGCGGATTTCACATACCTTAAATTTTTTTTTTTTTTTAATTCTAAGGCATGCAGGTTTCCTTACGATGTTTTCCTTCACCGTTAGCAAGTGGCATTTAAATTTCAAACGCACTTTTGTAAAGACCTCTTGCACCTGCGCGCCATGTATTTGAACCCAGCGCCCCCGGAGTGAGAGGCTGAATTCTTAACCACTAGGCTATCACTGCTTCAACATTTTTTTACTGTCAAAGACAGTAAAAAAATATAAAGTGCTCATGTATATTGTTTTGATTTATTTATAGTCCATCAATGTTAAATCAGAAAAATAAAACAAAAATTAAAATGCAATTCGGTAAAATGTAATACATATAATGAAATAAAAATGAATAATAAATAAACAAAAATGAATTAAAAATGAATTTCACAAATTAGGCGTAAATTTCTAACATTCATTTCTCATACTCAATCTACGTTAAATCACAAACGTATAAAGGTTTTTCGCTTCCAAAAATAAAAATTAATATAAGTAAATAAAAATAAAATATACAATTCGATAATCATAAATAACGAAATAAAAATAAAAATCACGAATTAGGCAGGCGTGCATTTTAAACATTCCTCCATTGCTAATGTTCAACGTTAATGAACAAAAAGCTCGGAATTAGTGACGCTCCTACTGAACTGCTACTTGGGTGTCTTGACATTGTTCGCGATTTCACGCACTAATGTCCCTTATAGCTCCTTGTTTTGTCAATTTTCTCCTAACGCGTGCAGCATTGTGTGAGCACATCTCTCTATTGATCGACCGTCAATGCTAAACGCCGTGGAACTGCACGCCGAATTAGGTATACATGGTTTTTATTGTTCTTCAAAGTAGACGCATGAGAGGTAACGGGTCCGCAGGGGCATTGTCTCAACGCTAATATTGATTATCACCGCCAGTGTCACAGATAAGCTGTTTGTATGGAACGTGATGTGTCTATGATCATTTCTACTGTGATGTTCTTCAATGTTATGTACAGGGAGATATTCGAAAAGAAAGTTTTGAATGTTCTAGATTGTGTGGTGACATAACTTAAATTTAATGCATTAAAGTCGTAATCCGAAATAATACTTTTCATTAGTAAATAGGGTGTCGAAAATTGTATTAGCCCTCGTTTTTAATATTGAATCCACTGCTCTGCTACGTGGATTCTAATATTTTGATATGAATGGTTAAATTTATTACTAATTAAACTGTAAACCTATTTTATATATTTTAGTAAATAAAAATTGCCATTAGTTTTATTTATTCATTATGTATTATGTGTATACCTCTTTAGTTTAAACTCTTTGCAACTGCTATAGTAGACGATACATTGATCACTCCAACACAAACCGTTCTGTAATAATTTTTACAGTTACATTCAAATCGATTTAAAAACGGTACACAATCACACAAAGAAGAAACCAATCAATTTAATACATTATCGCTTGTTTGCGTTTCGCATCCGAATCGATTATAGGCCGCGTACATACGAGCAATCAGCACAGGCAATACATCAGCCGCGTAATGAGTCGCCGCGTGTGACCAACGCCTTATTTATCGGTCCGCGATTTGTGGGCTCGCGACACGATATCGCGAATAAAGCGCTTAGCACACTGATGGTAAATACGCCGCGATGTTTTTCGACAAGTAGAGGGACTATTAAGGGCATGTATAAATTCCTCGTTGGATTTGTGCTTGGAAACGTTATTACTGAACTAGAGGCCTAGGGTTATGTTATGGGCTTGTGGTATATGGGTCATGTATGCTAATGACATACTGCAATTGTATTGACTGCGATAAGTTACGTAGAGTTGGCCAAGTTACAAAAAAACCCGGGAATTATAATAACATACATATATACATAATTCTTCTAAAATTTATAGATTCGCGACCAAAATCTTAATTTGTTAATGACGTTCGCGGTTCGTCACTTAATTCTCACAAAAGTTGGCAAAAAATACAGGTACATAGGCACCTACATCTGCACGAATTCCTTACGACTACGTAACCTAAAAACAAATAATGTCACAGGAAGAATAATTGACAGAGCGAATCATGGATATAAACGCAATGACGTGATGATTATTATAAAGTATAAACTCATACTATTTATCAAAATGTAACCTGTAATCCCCGAAGAGATAGACAGAGGAGTGTAGTACACTCTCATGTTTTACCCGTTACGTTCACGTCTCATGGAATAGGTGGTGAACTTATTGCCATACACCGGGCACAAATCCAGACTCCGAGTCGGTACTAGAAATTCTAAATTAGAAAAATCCAATAGTACCCGACCCGGGATTTAAGCCCATAACCGCACGATCGGCAGTCGCGCTTGCAACCACCCCACCAACGAGGCAGTCAACTTTTTATTACATAAATAGAATCTTATTTTGAGATAATAATAAATAATTAATTACCCCCTTCAAGTACAACTATGCAAACAGTATTATTTACAGCAGAATGAGACAGGCAGTGTTAGGTTACAGCTCCAACGCTGAAGAAGGTCCAAATACAGCACAATCATGTAAATAAACAATTGAACAATTTCATTACACTATTAACGAATCAAATATGCAAAGTTAACATACAATTTATCGCGTCGTTAAGCTGTGTGGCAGAGGCTTTAAGGGATATTAAAACATCAAAGGAATATAACCTGTATTTTCATATAGTTTAAGGGATGCGAATAACGTGAATGCATCGATACAAAAATTAATTGGAAAGACCATTTAATAAGATGCTGTACGCAGAAATATCGTTAAGTTTACAACACTGTTAATAACGAATTACGATCGTCTGTATGTTTGTTTGCATACGATAAATTCGTGAATCGTTAACCGGATTGATTTACATCCGGCCGATGGCAATATACTTTTTAGTGGCGTGACAATAAATAGCCAAATTCTCGTAACTTTGGGGAGAATTTCGCATCGCTTTTATTTGGATGTGTTTGTAAAGAACGTAACTTGAAAGATCCTAGATACTTTAGAAAGCGTGACAGTTATATGACGAGCCAAGTGTTTTTAACAGTTTTGTTCTCGTCGTAACATGCTTGTATTGACATACGTACATATATCTTAAGTGCCATCGCGATTCGGACGTCTACATATATACCATAGTAGGAGGCTTAGCTCGTCTGCTTCACACATAGCTAATCGGACGCAACCGAAAAATTTACTTTTTTCATATTTAAATATACTCTTGTTCAAAATTTATTCAATCCTACTCTTTATAGTCCTGCTAAGACTTTGGGCTCGTTAACCAGTATCTCACCTATTTGGGTAACCAGTAGTTTGGTTGGACTATTACCACAAAATAATATAAATGATACAAATAATATATAATTCGCAGTGGTTGGACGCGAAAAGTAAAAGCCTATGTCCAGCAGTGGATGATGACGGGCTGATAGTGTGTGTGTGTATATATATATATGTGCGTGTGCGTATGTGCGTATGAGTGTGCGTGTGTGCGTGGGGGCCTGTTCACGTGCGCGCGTGTCCGCGTGTGCGAGTGTTCACATGTGCGCAAGTTCGCGTGTGTGCGTATGCATGTGTGCATGTGTATCTAACAACCTCTATTCAATTGATACTGCATCGTTTGCATTGTGATGACGAAATGAACTGAAAGTATCAGCCTTCTGCTTGAAACTAGACAATAGTGTTACCTCACATTCATTAATGGTCCTCTAAGTAAAGCGAGAACACAATAATGTAGGCTGCACTAGGTATACCATGCGGTACGGATACTTTGGGACGTCCTGCTATCAGTAGAAATAGAGAACGCTTGGAAAACAGAAAGATTAATGGTAAAACACATGACATATTTCATTATTATCAAAGAAAATACAAAGAACAGATGATAATCCTTAATGAAACCTCAAAACCGATTTCAGTCGATTTTTGGAAATGAAGTGATTAACACTTAAGATCATCGCAATATTAGACCCTATTGCGAACTTAAATCCAATCAAACATTGATTTTAATTTTGAATTACGATTTATTTTAACGTTAACTATAGCATCTACCATGTTGACCTATTTTGTAATGTTTTTAGACACAGATTAATAAATTAATTATTTTATATTCATTAGAATCGTAATATTGAACACGGTTTTAAAATATATCATTCAAAAACATTTTGGTTGTTATAATGTTAATGAACTACGAAGCCTTTTTGAAGTTTACCATCGCAAACGCACATTTTTAATTTCAGAAAGATCCTAAAACGTAATAAGTGATTTAAAATTATTCAGTTGTGTCATACGTATACTATATAGTAACAACATTGTTTTGATTATTAAGCCATGGAGCCCAACTTGCCCCTGGGCTTAAGACTATTATAGAAACCTTTGAATTAAACCATTGGTTCATGTACTCCGTAGACCACAGAAACGCTTTCATTCGAAGCACTATAGTTCAAAGTGAAGCAACGACTTTTTAAATTCTAACTGGAAATATGGAAACTCTACTATTCACGCAACGCGCTGTGACTTATTTGGGCAGAAACAAAAATACCTGCCTAACCGTTTAGTGTATTGAAATTCAAATCAGTAGCTGCACTCATTTATTTTGAATTTTCAACGAGTTTGGCACAAAAGAGACACAATGCGGCCGTTGGAGCAACAGTTAATCTCCGCAACAGTGGCGCCGTCAAACCGCGCGCTCATCTGTCAACATTACACGCCATTTTGTTGGCCATAGACAACGCATACGTTACACGTATTGTTTAGTATTAGAATGTATGCATTCGTTATCTGTTGACCAGTCCGAAGCTAATGAAACTCAGTTCCCGCCATCGTTGCTAAAAGGAAAGTTACGAATATTATTTTAAACTTTTTAATTTCTTGGCATTTTTTGGTGTTCAAATTTGACTTAAAAAAAAAAATGCTCTTAGGTTTTTCTACTTGCCCTACTAAATAAAAGTTCCATTAAGCATACCTCGGAAAACGTTCAAAATATATGCCAAGATAACAGCTAACAACGGTATTTAAATCGACAGTCATTTTTGATAATTCCAAGCAATTATACTCACGAAAACAGATTTACGGGCAATTATATTAATACACCGCCTGCTATACATTATAACACTACTATAAACTTAAAAGTAACCTCGTTACAGATTCAAAAACAGTTTATAAACTACGACGCGTGTATTCTAGCAACAATAGCCTTGTTGTGTAGTCAACGAGGTACAGAATCGCCCAATATTTTCCCGTCCACCGAAATTTTGTTAACTCTGAAACTGACAAGTTGACGCTATATTTCAAATCACTGACGACGACAGAAATATGGTCCAGTGTATTGTGTTGCAGAATAAAGGGTTTTGGAACATAATTATTTATGATATACGAGGTTACTCCTCAAAATATGGTAATGAGTTATGTGTTGCGTATATTACAATGTTTTCAAAGCTGCATATCTAACATAAGTATTAGTAGTCAGAAGATGTGTTGGACGAAAACAATTCTTTGAATTAAGAAAAAGTAGATATAAGTACATATGTAGTTCTAAACACAAATAAATATTGTTTATAGTAAATAATTTCCATTCGATTTTTTTTATTTCCTGTTAATTTATTGAGATAGTTAATTCAGCTTAAGAAAATATCTATGTAGATTTCTTCGACATAAATGTGAAATCCAGTGAAAACAATGTTTCAGAAATCGTACACTATATAATAGACTATGTCATGTTAAAGGTCCATTACGTAAATATACATACAAGTATGCAATTGTACACTCAGACATGCAACATACAGGTCCGATCATAAAACAATTATCATTTGTCCTGAGTGAGCATCGAACCCGCAACCTTCGGCTCAGCAGTCACGCCATAGTATTTTTAGTAACAAAAAACTGATGTGCACGAATATATTTTACTTTCAACCGCAGTTTTACATTTTCACAGATAAAGATCAACGTGTCTATGATCGATTACTTGCGTTATAATTCAACAACAGTTGCTTCCCGTCACATCGATTTGTATTCAAACGATTTTATCTAAACACGAATTACAGATGCATATAAATGCCTTTGTTTTCTCAGAAAAAAAAACAAACCATCGTTTTAAAGTAAACGGCGGAATATATTCGGAACTTTCATCGACATTTTTTTTTAAATGCCCACATTCCTAACGTCTGTACATTTCAGTTATACAAAAGAAGTATAGAAAAAAACCTAATTAGCATTAAATAACATTGATAAACATGGCGATTAAATGGAACTGAGAGCGATCGGCTGGTGATCCATCATCGTGCCAAGGAAATATTTGTGTACCAAATATCAGGTATTTACAAATACCAGTACAAAGTATTAATGCACGAGAGCTTCCGGTATTATCGCCAAATCTAGGGTTGTCAAACGTTTGTCAGTGGAATATTTTTTGAAAGGCACGTCATGAATATTAGCATAAAAAATACGGGAAATCTGTAATTATATAGATATTTGGCAATCGGTGTTCTCTGGCTACCCTATAAGGGAACGGGCGTGAAGATAATTATGTACATGTCAATGTACCACATTTGCCTAATTATTTTTTATGAGAAGATGTAACAAAAAGAAAAAAAAGGTGGATAATGCAATGTAGTTGTGTAACTGTCTTTGTTCATAGTTTTTAATGTTGACACCCCTAATAATAACGACGTAGAAACTATTGTTCTAAATTATATTTTTAGAAATATTTGGTTCGGCGGCGAGAATGCAGGGAATTCGTAATGTAAAAATTGTTAGTCGATGTTACAAGTGAAACCCCATACCGTTAATGTTAATGTGTATGAACCATATTAATCGAGAATGATGAAATTAGAGGAATCGCGTCAGGAACCTATACAAGTATATTTGGTACTCGGTGCTCTCTGCATGCCCCATAACGAATCTGGCGTAACGATTATCACCAGCCTATCTTAGTCCATTGCTGGAGATAGATCTCTACAAATACATTGATCTCCCTTTTTAGAGGGGATTTTTACCTGTAACCGCCACGCTGTACATGCAAGTGGGTGTCGCAGAGCACAGCTTCTCGCACCGCCTACGCTGCAGCACGTCAGCGGCCAGGGCGCTTAACGACAGGCGTGCCGTAAACTGCGCTATATCGTGATCAGCTGGTCACCAGAGCCCGTCTTTTGTAGTTCATAATGCACTACGATTCCGCGAAGTGGGATTAGCCTCTGAAGATGAATTATAATAATAATAATAACCACATGCTAGACTACACGCTAAAAATGTTACTCGATTAAAGTCGTTGACAATAATAGAGCCTTCATTGATTCAAGGAATGATTAATTAATTTCTAGTACTACAAATGGCTGGCAGTGCTTGGATGCGAAGAGCTGAAGATCGAGCTCAGTGGCGTGCTATTGGAGAGGCCTATGTCCAGCATTGGACGGCAGTAGGCTGACGATGAATGAATGAATAAATGAACTATATATAATCGTCAACAGTACACTTAAAAAATGAGAAAAAGATTTTAGTTATAAATGTTGCTAGTAAAAATTAATAATATTTTACAAGAACAATACTGCCCCATCTGTCCAGTAGACAGTTGACCATTACTATTGAACCGAGTCCTGTTTGTTTCGATTCCGCCAGAAGAAATACATATTAGTGTAATGGACTTGAGCCTTTGTTCACTGTGTGGGTTGAATATTATGGCTATGTATTTAGAAATGTATATATGTGGTTTACCAGACGTCTAGTCACCGTAACACGAGCTCCGTCTAGATTCGAATGAGATGACTGTCTCTGCGATGTCCCAAGATGTTATTATTATTAACGAAAGTCACGAAGTCACGAGCGTGACTCACATTCGATATTTGTTATTAGTATTTTGATCGTAAAAAGATTCTCATCACAACAATAAAAGCTGTCTGTCGCGTCCGTCGTTTCCGCGTCGGTGCGCGCACTACTGACGCGATTCTGACCAAAAAAAAACACACGTGACGAGGGTATGGCCGCGAGTTTTAATCAATCTCCATCGTTCTGTGATAATACTAATAATATTAATAATGTTAAAGCAGTTCCGACGGCCGATTATTATTTAGTTAAGTTGGTGTGGTGTCGTGGTGACGGACAGATACGAGCGCGAGATACCGAAATGTTCTCTTTGTGGCGTCACCGCGGGTTCGGAGTCTAAAACGAAATACGTAAAAGGTTATATCGTGTTTAGATTTTTGTTTTAACTCTTCTATTGTGGGTCGTGTAACATTACTGATGAATTGTGTGAGTGTACGGCACTCCTCTGCCTATCCCGTCGAGGAAGTGTAAGCATAATGTTGTGATATGTTAACTGTTCCAACTTTGCTGTGTTTCATTATAAATATGCACGCTTACCTTTAGTATGAAAACCTTCTATACTGCCTCGCAGGTTGAGTGGTTGCAAAAGTGACTGCCGATCGGGAGGTCGTAGGTTCAAATCCCGTATCGGGTGCTATTAGATTTTTCTAATTTAGATTTTCTAGTAGTGATGCGGAGTCTGAAATCGTGCCCGGTGTATGGCAATAGGCTCGCCACCTATTCCATGGGACTTAAACGTAACTGGTGAAACATGAGAGTGTACTTCACTCCTCTGCCTACCCCTTCGGGGATTACAGGCGTGATGTTATGTTTTTATTGAAACCTTCTAAGAAGATCATTCTTCACTCATATTTAGTGCTTGTTGGAGATGTGTCTAAAAAGACATTGTCTAAAGTAGCACTCAATAA
The DNA here is from genome assembly GCA_018248815.1 of Croniades pieria auraria. NCBI lineage: Eukaryota > Metazoa > Arthropoda > Insecta > Lepidoptera > Hesperiidae > Croniades > Croniades pieria. Next base: position 8,774 of record DWJK01004317.1, read on the forward strand.
TTGGCAAACTTTACTTCCTTCATCATAACTATTTTCTTAATAATGTTACATCCAGACAAAGAACAAATGCTCGTTCTCATCACACATATGTATATCTCTCTTGGGCGGAAATGGAATCAACTACCTTCGGTTCAGCAAAGAAAATCACTAACTGCTAATATTATTAATATATAGGGATTAGTACAAAGGAATATTAAGTTATATTTCAATATATTTTCTATATTAACGTTTCAGTGACCGCACATACTTTATACAGAGCAAGACTTATCTCGGCATAGCGAACCAAATTTTTGCGCATTTAGTAACCGCGAAGATATACTATACCTACCGTCTTTTATATGAATATATATTATAGACAAAGCTCTAATATATGAATATATGTTATAGCTACGTTGTGACGACCTTTATTTAGTCCTGAAGGAAAACCTCGGCTCAAACAAATGAGCGCACATCAAACGGAGGTAGACTGTAAACACGACCACTTCCTGCCGCGCTTCCCTCGCACCTGTAACTAAACAACCGGGGCCGGATGCTAAACATAACTATCTCATAAAATATAGAGATTTAACTATATGTAAGAATAATATTATTATCAATATTTAAATAAATTTATTCGAATAAAAATCGGACCACCATAGGTCTACATCATACTCTTCATTGCTAAGAACTCATTCCAGGGTGCCGCTACAGCGCAAAATGACAGATATGAGATCGTAACCAAGCTCATAATCATGACTCATGGTTCATATACATGGTTTTAGATCGTTCAAAAAATTTATTAGTAAAATGTGAAATTATAATAATCTAATATAACGTAACGTAACATCACGCCTGTAATCCTCGAAGGGTTAGGCAGAGGAGTGTAATACACTCCCACGTTTCACCAGTTACGTTTAAGTCCCAAGGAATAGGTGGTGAGGCTATTGCCATACACCGGGCACACATACAGACTTCGAGTAACTACTAGAAATTCTAAATTAGAAAAATCCAATAGAACCCGACCCGAGATTTGAACCCAGGAACTTCCAGTTCGGCAGTCGCGCTTGCAATCACTCGACCAACGAGGCAGGCAGGCATAGATAGATAAGTGAATCGAATATGCCATGTACGAGTTGTGACGTCATGAAAGTTCGCAATTCGTGTATAGAGTAATATGTATAAAAGAAACAACTCGGGTTTGTAAGGATATTGATTTTTGACACTGGATGCTTCTTGCCATCCAGTAAGAAACGAGCCATGACGATATAATAATAACAGAATTAAAACATTTCAACCTACATAAATAGCTACACGAACTATGTTCACTCCCTGACACAGTTTACAGCATCATAGGATTGTTAACCAAACTTTACTGTAGATTGTTTCCCGGAAAAATGTGAAACAAAGGGCGATTTCGTAAGGCTCCTCAATCGCAGTTGGCTCACAATGCGACATGGATAGATCAACGTTTGATTAAAAGGCCAGTACATCGCATCCGGCCAGGGCAGTGAGCCGTCTCTTTGATCCTCGGAAACATCCATCATCTCCCGCTCACCAGCTGTATTGACAGATTTACGGCGCAAAAATGCTCGGAAAATAGAAATTGACTAATGCATAAACATCGTATACGATGTTACTTTAACTTTTAATGAACTTTAATATTTTATTGCCATTGCTTTGATCCGTGCTTTTATTGAACGATCTTACGGTGCAAAGTAAATAATGAGTGCGCGAGCAACTGATAAATAAATACACACGAGTCGGTCTGGACCATTACATCACTATTCGTCAACAGTACGTGTGCTTACGTTCAGCGACCTCCAGAATTCTCGCAGCGCTTGTAGAGCTTACGAGGTGGCTGAAATACATACCTGATTTAGCTATACCCGTTATATGATCATGTTCCTGAAAATGTGATCAACACTCCATAAAAAGCTTGTTAAAATCCAAATTCCTTTTTAGCACCCATTGTACTTGGAAGCGATACACCGATCAGGGAATCCTTGGCATTAAAATCATGATACAATTTTCACACTTATTCATACAATATCGGAGTTCTCCATAATATTCTCTAAATTGTAGGAGATCAAACTATGCTCTTATATTCCTCATTTTGAAAGAAGACCAATGTTCAATGGCGGTACCGCATTATGGTTGATATTGATTATGGACATAATAAAGATTTGAAGTCGTGTTCATTAATTTTTAATGGTGCCACCTCCAGTGAGTACTAATTTAAAGATTTCAATAAATTTCATTTAAAATAGGACGCTAAGGTTGGTTTAGACCGTAACATCACGCCCGTAATCCCTGAAGGGGTAAGTAGAGCAGTGTGTATACTCCCACGTTTCACCGGTTGGTTTAGTGCGTTAGGAATCCTATGTAAAGTGTGCCATGAATCAGGTATCTACAAGAAACGCGAAAAAAGAACTCGCGCAAAGCCGACAACGGCTTACCGAATCTTCGAATGTTCAAAATCTCCATAGAGTACGGTGACCACTTCAAACCAGGTGACCTGTCCAATTGATTTCTAAAATAAATTAATAAAAACGAACAGAATAATTTTGGAATATAATTGACTAATGTATGTACATACATAACGAAAACTGGTTGGTTACATTGCAGGGAGTTGTACGACTTCAATATTACGAAGCCTTAAAGAGTATTTTAGCATAATCGGGATTTATCATACCATTAGCATTTCAATCGATTCGTCACGGCAACATTGGCACATATACATAGGTACGTACATATACCCACGCCCAGGAAAATACACACAAAACTTCCAAAACATTAGGTACTATAAAATTAATACTTACACATCAGAATGTAATAGGTATACTCGCAACAATAAAATTTAACTCAGTATCAAAACGCGAACGATGTGCGGTATGAAAAAAGGGCGAGATCGGCTTTCACGTTCTTGGACATCCGACAATCAGTCTCGGCTCCCGTTAGTTATGTGGAGGAGCGCAGTACACTCCCACGTTTCACCAGTTACGTTTAAGTCCCATGCAATAGGTCGTGAGAGTATTGCCATTCACCAGGCACAATTTCAGACTCTGAGTCACTACTAGCCAGAATCACCCACCCATATACCCTCGGCCGAGGGCCATCGTCCCGATGTTCTGGACATTATACTCCACAAGGATCTTCCTTGTCCGGTTCGTGGGGAGGTGCTGTACGATCTGGACTCGCAGCACCTTCCCGTTCTGATCACGCTTGGCCTGGGAGCCGAATTTGTGGGATTCCCTAGATCTCGTCGCAGGACGGACTGGGAGTTCTTTCGGTCCCGGTTGGCCGACATCAACCTCCATGGGTCGCCCTCAACCCCGGACGGAGTGGAGGACTCCGTTCAGGCCTTCATGGCCGCGGTTAAAACCGC
>DWJK01004318.1:0-12136 GCA_018248815.1 Croniades pieria auraria
GAATGCCATTAGGCATTAAGTTCGCCCTTTGTTATGCCTGTATATGGTGTTTAATAAAGAGTAAATAAATAAATATTAAATGTGGAGAGAAAAGAAGCAATAGACAGTAAATACCAGTTTTGTTTTGACTTTATTTAATTAAGCAATGAACATTAAGAAGACACACAATGCATTTGACGCCTACAATATGGCTCTCTCTGTGTGCATTTGGAACAAAATGGTCTGGCAAAACCGCAGCTATCGGATCGTAGGTTCAAAAACTGACAAGAATTAATGATACAATGTAATTCACCTACTTAAAAGCAATTTTTGTTACAATCTTGTAACTTTTACACTACGTAAAATATGTCTGAACAATGAAAAAGATAATTATTCAAAAATGAATTAAAAATAAAATGGTAACATCACGCCTTTATTTCCCGAAGGGGTAGGCAGAGGAGTGTAGAACATTTCCACGTGCCAACAGTTGGGTTTAAGTAACATGGAATGAGTGGTGAGCCTATTGCCATGCACCGGGCACAGATCCAGACTCCGAGTCACTACTAGAAATTCTAAATTAGAAAAATCAAATAACACCCGACCCGGAATTTGAACCCAGGACCTCTCGTTCGGCAGTCGCGCTTGCAACCGCTCGCCCAACGAGGCAGTCAAAAATAATTGCAAATTGAAGTATATTATTATATTTTTTAACGATTAAAAAGTTATCTGTAACATGTTGAATTCCATTCTTTTTAATAAAATTCACTTTAAAATTATGTTAATTAAAGTAAAATTGTAGGTTATTTTAAATCTAGCAAACCAAACAGGCAAACTTGTCTATGGTAAATGGTCACCGTCGCCTACGGACATTTGCAACACCAGAGCAACCGACCAGAGAAAACAACGTTGCCTGCTTTGAAACTTTTAAGAATGTCATTTTGGTCGATTGCTTGAAAAATATTTTTAATAATTTTTTTTTTCTAAATTCTACACAAATACATATTTATGTCTAACAATATATTGTTACCAATAAATACACTGTTCAACCCAAAGGTTGACTAGCAAATAACGATTTGTTAGCTTTAAGTTTGCCTTTCATATCATTAATTTCATACGGTATTATATAGATCAAAAAAATATACATTTTCCTTCATAATTAGTTAAAATATTTCTTGTATAAATTTATACTAAGTTTGCAGAAAGAAAATCATAAGGAAAATTAATCCATTTGAATGTCAATATATTAAAGATTTCAAAATTATCATAATGACTATGAATTCCAAATGTTTCTTTGTCGAAGTTTTTCTGAACGAATGCCATATTCATTTCAAAATGACTCACAGCCTCCCACATGTACCGTGACCAAAAACAATGTATTAAACCATAGATCTATTGTACACGGGTGTTACTGAGTGGTGTAAATAATCAATAATCATCATTTAATAGGTATTAAATTACTAATGCGTAAGGACTTAAACTCACGTCGACCACAACAAAGCAAGGTCGGCCCACGTCCGGCTGTCTATCAACAGCATTAATTGTTCCAAGTTCCTGCCAATAATCTACCTACTGATCTCTTGAACTTTACAGAAACACAAGCCTTTTTGACAGCCTTGAATATTTCTCAGGACTCATTAAACTTGTGATAAAATTAGCTTAAGTATAACCGGAAATCAATAAATATGGGGGTTATAACTTTAAATGTCGCAAATGAATCAGTTTTGGGTAAAACTAATGTTTCCTGTCAATATGACACTTGTATTATATTCTTTAATGTCAATTTCGTTATATTTATCATAGATTCTTGCGTTGTAAATTATACATAGCTTTTAACTTACGTAGACGCGTTTTACTTATCGCCAGCTTACAAATAATATTATGCGAATATATATGTATATATACATATATATACATATATATATATACACACATATTATATATAAATACATATATATATATGTATATATATATATATGTATATATATATATATGTATGTATGTATGTATATGCATATATGTGTGTATGTTTATATATGTATATACATATCACATTTTTCTGAGGTTTTAAAATTTCTTGATTTTCCATATTGTCTGACCTACATAAGGCCAACATATTGTATATGGCTAAAGCAATATTTCAAAAGGTGTAGAATTATATAAAGTTGTTTTATTCCACAAAGTTGCAAAATAAATTATGTTGCTATCTGTCTAATATCTACCAAAACAGATAATTCATGTAATATAAGTTTTTGAAAATCTTTGCATAGGGATCTCTATGGCGTCTAAGACGGTCGGGCAAAGACGGCCAAGTTGCAATTGACCAGCATTAAAAAGTAAAGCGTCAAAAACTGAATAAAAATAGGCACAATAAAAATTGAAAAACAATAAAAGACGATGACGATAATGACGAAATTTACCTTAAACAAAGACGTTGATGATTTGTTCTATCATTGTCTTTGATTCGTATTTCACTAAATAATTACCATTTAATATTGTAATGAGCAAGTTTGAGTATATGCGTATTCGATTCCCACGCCGTCAGTTTTTTGCCATTAAACTCCATTCCGTGCTCCATTGAGTTAGATCGTGAGTTTCGTGACAGTAGCTTTTTATCGCGAATCTGTTTGTCGATAACCTTAACTTGAATGAAATATACTAATAAAACCTTGTAATGAAAACTTATTATATTCCTTATTATATTATATAAAAAACTACTTTAATTGTTAAATTTATTTTATTGGCATAATTTATTGCTATGATAATAAAAAAAATAATTCTGAAAGGAGTGATATTGATCGTCTTGAAAAGTAGCTGGGAAGTATTTAAAAGCATTCGAAGTAGTTGCAATCTGTCTTGTACTGATATGTTAAGTTTCAAATATAATAAAATCAACAATAGTGATTTTAAAATTCATGAAAATAATTCGAACCAAGTTTTAGAACGTAATAATATTACCATTGTTTCGGCGCTGGATACAGCTATGTATTATCTGTGGCTTAAGTGTCTTCGACCTCTATTTCAATTCAAGGTAACATTCACTTACACCAATCGGCCATATTGCAAGCTTTTCCACAATTGGCGCCAAAACAGTCGCAATGACACATGTCAAACAGCGACCACCATTTTGGAGGCGAATGCATTGGTTATTCAGCTTGTAGATAGTTACGATACTTTTACGTACCGAGACGAATATGTTAACCGCGGGCTGCATCGCAAGTGAAAAAACACACATATTATTACAAACATGCTATTCGATTTTAATCTCTATGGCTTTGAAATTAAGGTATATTTACACTTTTTAATTTTTCTAGCAAGCTTAGGACACGCATCGAAGTTGCTTCAATGTTTGGCCGTTCTAGATATGTCAAGGACTATTTACAAATATAAACTTTCTTTTGAATTCTGTGTCATTATGTTAAGGAGCTTCCAAGCGATTAACCAACCCAAGCAACCTTTTTGAACTTAGTTAATCGCCTTCAAGGCTCTCCATATTTAATTTAAACTAAACTAAATAAATAGATAATAACAAGAATAAGAACGCTTGGTAAAGAAAATGGAAATTCCCTAATAAAAGACTTCACCGCTTTTTTATGACTTTTTTTCGTAAAAAAGAATGTAATAATTAAAAAGTTCTAAAAGACTTTTAAATATTAAATTTTTGTAATTAAATACAGCTACAGTTGTGGACTTCCGAGCTCACCAAAAGGGACATTGCTAAGACACAAAATTAACACAAATATAGTCCTTAATAATAACATAGTTTCAAAATATATTTAACTTATTTTATTTTAATACATAATAATAACGCTATTTATTATTTTTTTCATGCTCGTTCCGTTAAAGTATGTACTTTAAAATATGCTACAAATCATTATTCCATTTTACTAAAGATACTCATGAAATTATTATAGACATGAGCAAACTGGCCCACATGAATATAAGACTGTATTTTCTATCATCGCCTCGTTGATATAGTGTTGATATAGCATTCGATCCTCGGATTGGGCAACATATTAATAGGTTTTACTTACTTGGAATTTCCAATCGTAACACGGACCCTGATGAGTGCGTGGTGGGTAGCAATAAGCACATCTTTATATGCAACAACTGGTGAAAAGTGGGACTACTGTCTACCCCTTTGATGAAATACAACTCAAATATTATTATGTTTACAAAAATAACGACATATCTCTCGATATAATTCAAACGCTAAGCAACATGCGTATTGTGATATTCTTTTTATAGAAATTACATAAGATATAAATTGCTGTATGTACAATAGGCAACATCTTTTGTTTCATTTTATTGGTATCATGCAATGATCGCTCGGACACTACAATGCATTGTTCTACTAGTTATGGTCGCGATATTAGATCCACTGATATAATATCACATCATTATCATCACGTTGACAGCCTGCCCCCCTCCACTACAGTAAATAGGCCTAACCTAAAGGGGTTTTTGCCTATAACCTCACGCTGGGCATGAGAGTTTTATTTTTGCACAAGTTTTTTAGTAATTAAAAAGTATGCGTAATATAGCCTTCATTTTATTAATTTAATTTTTTTATATATGACAACATAACGATACGTTACGTCACTAGATTGTTATAATTGTTTTAAGGACCTGAAAAGGAACGTTAATTACATCCATCGTCACATTAAACTACGTCTTGATGCACTCGAACATGTTCTTATGTTATGTTCTACAAATAGGACATGTGACACAGGCACACATGCACAGAGATATGCGTCCGGATACACGTTTAAGATGTGTGTGGTAACCTAATCTTTAGACTTCAGCCTTCCACTCCGTGGACCCGGACTTCTAATCTTGGCGCGCATCTTTATTGCATTCTAAATTTAAATATCCCGGCTGCAACAGTACAATATTTATAATTATGCACATTTTGTATTTTATATTTATGAACTTTTTTATATTTAATTGTGTATGTCAATTAAATAATCTTTGCTGGATATTTTTTTTGTAAATCGTGTTTTTTTGAAATTATATTTAGATCGAATTACGAGTACGTACTGTTTTCTCAACTGAGTTATTACAACCTTGTAGATGGTGGCGATATTTTACTTCGAATTCTAATGATATTGTAGCAATTTATATGTATATACACGCACACGCACACGCACACGCACGCACGCACGCGCACACACACACACACACACACAAGAATTTCTCGTTTAAAGTTATTAGATACCTACACAAACAATAACAATTGTCGTTACTCATATGCTAGTTAATACAAAAATACAAAGTACCCAAAAAATATTAAAATGTATCCGGCGGTCCTAATATTCAATTAAAAATAATGGCAAGTATTATGCGCAGAACAAAACTTTTGCTTTTCCATTTGCATTTACCACAATAGCAGTCCAAGATGTGGGAATGTCGGATAGAGCCTAGTAACTCGCATTATGAATTATGAGTACTATGCTCTTATTTGGAAAAATTCCATTCCAATGGCCTGTCGCAATAATTGCATCTAGAATTTCTTTCAATTAGAATGGGAACTGAATTATTTATACACACGTATTAAGAATGAAACGACCTATCATTTATAGTGTTATTTGGCATTCAACACGGTCTGAATACCCCGTAAGGAACCTGGCGTTTTCATGTAATGTAATAAAACTGGCGTTTGAAATTAAAAAACTAATTTAATTAGTTATTCGGCCCCGTAACGTTTATCTAATTTTTTGGTTTATCTTATGTAGGACCAATGCCACGGTCTACCATGTGTTCTTGGATAATAATACTTAAATATCCTGAACGAAAGTTTTATTAAACCTACATATACCTAGATAACGTAACCGTGATAAGATACCTAGATAACCTAGATAACGAATGAATTTAAACTGCGACCTTTATTCGCTCATAAAATCCTTTCCGATTTCGAAACGTCACCCTCAAAGCAATAAAAAAGAATAACATTGTCTGTCACCGCCATCACAACACGTACAAAAAACCGATTAATATGTCGAATATTCTCCGAAATTAATAATAAGTCGCTAAGCCATAAAATGTTAGAAGCGAACAGCAAAACGTAAATTAAACCTGCAACACCCAACTCAGAAAAATGTTATCATGAATGAGCCGGTCCCAAATTGTGTCAAATGTACTCTAAAAACGATTAAGCCACCAAAAGCCGAACATAAAAATTTCGTGAGTAAAGTGAAGAAGCTTATCCGCAAAAAGCCAAAAGAAACGAGCAGTGGTGAGTGGTCGGAGATACTGCTGTGTAATATTCTGACCTGGATCGGCGCTCTGGTCGTCACTGCTGTCATCCTCCGGTCTCTCTACCTCTTGTATTGCAAACCTGAAGGAACCTGAGAATATACGTAAGTTACATAACATCTCGCCTTTATATTCCCCAACGGATAAACAGTGGAGTGGAGTACTCTCAAATTCCATTACTTATGTTATATGTTAAGAAATTCCGACTCCGAGGTTCTATCGAAAAACAAATAAAAATATGGTTTACCGAAAAACAAATAAAAATATGGTTTTTTTTAAATACTTGCATGGATTAATCTTTTGATCCCATGTTTTATGACCCTAACAGTTACGCTAAGGGTCGTGAGTTCGCCTCCCGCTTACAAAAAAAAATATTTATATGATAACGCGGTTATTCTTTGTGTAGGTGTACAATTATTTAAATATTTTTTCACTATTATTATATTTTATAAGCTCTCAGACTACCAAAGTATCAACTCAGCCTAATTTAGGATGATATAACTGTATCTGTTTTTCAGCATAACATTTTTGTTCCATACGACCAAACTTGACTACAATATATTATGACGTCCAATTTCTAAAGTGGACTCCTACTGCATTTTAATAGTTGTCCTTTATAATTTGAAAGGTTGTTATCGTAATATCAAAACTTATTTTAAACAGACCTTGTCTATAACCGGTCCGGGCAATAAATCTACTGAAAGCATAATCCTTCGAACCACTTTGAAAAATTTATTAATCCCTTTCTTATAACAAGCAGCTAAGTCGTGTACAACTTTTTTCAACACACCACGTCTTGCGCTACCTCAGCATAACAATCGAAACGGCGACACAAAATACTTTTACATTTATTATTATTTTCGTATAATCACGACAGATCCGTGACGAGGTTAGCAGAGAGCGCTGAGTGTTAATATATTTATCTCAACAAACCCGACGTGCTTCTTCTGTATTCATTACTATCTTCATACACACACGCCGGCATGGGAGACTTCTGACTGCCTTATTCGTCAGTAACTGACTTATTTGGCCAAGATTGGCGCATTGGTCTCCCCTGATAGTCAAAGAGAAAATATTTCCTTGCAGAAAAACCTATTTTTTTAACAATGACATCTACAAAGAACGAAGCCAACTAGACTAGATGTTTGACCAAAAGACAAAGGATATACCCTGCCGCGTGAAAAGAACAAAAGGTCCGAAGACACCGAAGGTAAAGATAAAACCGGAGAAGAATGAGAAATTGAAGAATTTTGACTCCAACATCGATGACCAGCTGTGCCGCATCGCGTTGTGGACGGCCGGTTTGCTTATACTGATGATCTTCCTCAGGATGTTGTACTTGGAGTACGAAAGAGAAGACAGCTGCATTTGGCACCTTGTATGTTTCTTTCGCGGGTAATTCGTATTGAACTTATTTTTCATTCGATATGCCTAGCATGAAAATTTTCATACAATTATTACGATAATTTAAAATAGCATTATACATATGTACACATTAGTGCTGATATAGAACCTTCTATCAAGGTATAATTACGAAAGCACTTTCACAATCAATGCTTCTATAGATGAGTATTATTTTCTGCATTATAGTATTTCCATTTAATAGCTGTAATATCCAGAAACAGGAAGACATTGTGACCAAATCCTCGTGAATAGCAACACATCTGTTGTTAACAAAGTATAAAACTTCGTCTTTTTTAAAAATGTCCATCAATTTCTACCTCTTGACGCTTGGTAAATCCAATCAGTGCCTCAATAAAATTATATATTATACTTTTCTCTTTTTGCAAGGCCAATGTCTTTGCTTTTAGTTCAGAAATGTGCTCTTAAATATTTTTGTTTTTGTTTCAGATAAATACATGTCCGTGTGATGAAGACTCTGCCTGATATATGATATACCGACAACCTAATAGACCTTGATCTGGAATGAAATAAATATTTAAGAATTTATCAACAGTCTACGAAATTTACTAATGCATCTAAAATAGTTAATGAAACAACGATTACTTACCTTTATACTGGCAACATTTAAATATATTTGACGTTCTTAAATGGAACGCAATAATCTTTTTTTTAAATGGATTGAATAAACTCCAATTAAGGCTTTATTTACTAGTATTTATTCTTACTTTGCTAGATTTAGATTATATTATTAAAAACAACTTTTATTTTTCTATACTAGTTAGAGTTATCCCAAGTTCATCTCTTCTAATGAGCAGCTCAAATCAAAATTCAAATATTACTTATGAGAAACATCCTTATACTAAACTTATACAGTATATAGTATGTATAGTACACTTATACGCGAAATGTTATTGACTTTAAATAAAACATTGAATACTTTTAGTGTAACAGTGTATAAGTGTTTTTACAGTTAGACACCGCTTTTCTTTTAGGCACCGTTCAAGTTATGGTAAGTCGGGAAATACCACCAACAGAAAAAAACAAATGTTCCCTCTCTGCTGTTAAAGTATTTGTAATAATTTACTTTTTAATACGCAACATTGTCAACATTAGGACCAGTTATAATGGACCATATTTATTTTTATGTGGCACATACGAAACCTTGATCTTTCCGAGCAATTATAAAGATTTAATTATCTAAGATAGCCACTACCGGCTGCGGGTACGTCCTAGACATTTTTCTCGGCAATATCACATAATATGTTTCTAAGCACGTTAACAAAACGGATGCAAAAAATCAATGAGTCGTTGAGTTCGACAGGTAGTATTATTCGCTGGTAAAAAAATAGGTCCATTGGTCTAGTGGTTAGTGCACCGAACTGCAAAGTATAATCAGTTCGATTTCCGTCCAGGAAAAATATTTGTGTGTTGTACACAAGATTTTTTGCATTTGGATGAAAAATTATAATCTTTCATAATAATTATATATCTACCTACAATAACTATATATATATATATATATATATATGTGTGTGTGTGTGTGTGTGTGTATATATATGTATATATACATATATGTATGTAACAATTATCTGATTACTATACCACAAGCTCTGTCCAATTCCAATAATCCAATAATTCCAAGTCCAATAATCTGAGATAGGAAACCAAAGTGTAAAGTCATCCAAGGGTTTTAATAAAAATAAATTTATACCCCTTTTTTATACTGCGCTAAGGTCATCTGCCGTCTAACCAGAAGACAGATAAACTACATAAAAAATGTATACTTCTTCAATTTTTTGCTCCAAGATACAGAAAAATAGGTATGCTCATCACACAAATATTTGTCCTGGATAGGAATTGAATCCACGACCCTCAGAGCAGGAATACAGGCCCAGTTTCACTAAAAACTGAACCAACAGTCTAATGAACGGATCACCAAAAAATATATATTGCCCGCTAAATTTATATTTGTCATTAAGCACGCTAATTCACATTTCCAAGCTCAATTTGGACAACCATGCCCAAGAAAATTCTAGAAACTTAATAAAGTGATGCCTTTACAATCTCGTAGTGATCAGATTACGTGGAAGACAATACCGACCGTGGACCATGACCCGTGACCTTTCTTGTAACAAAACAATTACGTACTGGCCAATAAGACGGTTAAAACCGGCGTATGAAAAGAGGAAAAAAATTACCTGCTGGCCAATGAAACGGTTAAAACCGACGTATGTAAAGAGAAAAAAAAAACCTCTGTATATTACTCTTTGTACATTTACGCCTACGTTTTTCTATAAAGATTAAAAAGTCGAACAAAATACTTGACACCAACTATACATATATGATAGATACATACGAGTATATACGAGTAATAAATATGTTGGGACGACTCAAACTGGGTAGTTTGATTCGAAACTCGACAAAGCCTATCCTATGGTAGTCAGACAAGATAAAATACATCATCATAATCATCAGACAGAACGAACTACACACATACATTTCTAAATACATATTTAGACAATAATTTTAAACCCAGACAACAAATATTCGTGGTCGTTACCCAAACCTTTATTTGCGGCGGGAAATGTATCCGCAGGACACGGCTTAGCAGTCATTATCGCTAATCATAGGACAAAAAGACCAGTCGTAGACATATGACTTAAGCATATTATAAAAGAAAGTTACAATAATTTTAACATTATCATCGTCATAAACCTTTTTTAATTTCCTCTTTTACGATTTGATTTAAATATTCTTTATTCTATTTCTCTCTCTCGCCCTTTCTGTCTCGCTCTCTCAACGTCTTTTATCCGGTTCAAGCTACGAAAATACCAGATATAGCATGAATTATAATAAACATGAATTACAATATACAAAATTTAATTCCATCGTTGATTAGTTCATAAACAGTTTTCGGGCGTTACTTCCTAGCAGTGAGACAAGCTCTTTTATGTTGTACACTAGCGATTTATCACGACTTTGTTTGCATTATGTACTTCTAGATTAAGAGAAGTTACACAGATATATGTATAAGAATTTCATTTAAATTTTTATATTTATAACTATAAATCGCAAACGATTATCGAATAAAATAAAAGTTAAAAAATTCATATAAAAAAGTCATTTAAAATGTAACAAAAAAACGTAACGTCACGCCTGTTATCCTCGAAGGAGTAGGCAAAGGAATTTAGGACTCTCTCATGTTTCACCAAATACGTTTACGTCTCATGGAAGAAGTGGTGAGCCTACTGCCATACACCGGGCACAGATCCAGACTTCGAGTCACTACTAGAAATTCTAAATTAGAAAATTCCAACAGCACTCGACCCGGGATTTGAACCCGAAACCTCCCGATCGGCAGTCGCGCTTGCAACCACTCGACCAACAAGGTAGTCAAAAAGTCATTTGATTCATTATAATTTATTTTTAAGTCATATGGTGTTGCTACACTGCCGTGATAAAATGTTTTAAAACAATATAGAATATTAACTAATACTAAAACATTTACTAACATATGTTAGATTTTGTTACGAGTTTTTAGATATTATCAACGCTTCAACGCTGACAAAAACATTGCTACATTTAAAAAAAAATGTTATAGACAAACATATCGAGTTCATTTATACGATACGTTCAAATTAACGGCTAGTACGTCGTCATAGCTGTTCGTGTAGTTATGTTACGATGATTATATCTACAGCCATTTGTAGTTGCGAATGATTGAAATCTACATTAATTACAAGAATCAGACATGTTTCTAAAGGTCATTACTAAACACTTAGAATGAAAAAAATAACATACTAATAAACATACGAAGTTTATTCTTTCTCGGGCTCTCTTTGTGTGTTCATATTTAGATCGCCTTTATACTTCTGGACCTGAACTAAGTCATGTTAACAAATAAGCAAACAATATCTATATTTGTCTATAATTACGATAGAAAGGGAATTTTTATTACCAAAGAAATGCTCGAACGCTGTAGTAACATTACCTACTAAAATGAGCACACTCTTGCATCACAGTCTAAGTTAGTCACATATAGCTTAAAATAAGTAAACTTTAAAATATGCGATAAATAATACCAATACATTTAATGGCATCGTGTTTAGTTTTTAGGCTCTGACCATTTTGCTATGGCAACATTGAAAGTAAATTAAAGCATCGCCCGTGCACTTGAAATAGCTAATTATGACATTTAAATACACATTTGCAAACCGCCAATTAGTTCCATATGTCACTTCAAAGCGAATTTGAGGTAACGAGCGACGTTATAGTAAATGTGCTTTATTAATCTTTAATACCTCATCTGACCTGCTTCATTGGAACTTTCGTAATTTAAAGGTTAAAAAACTATGTCGACCAATCAGTATAATTTACAACAAATAAGCTACTCATTGTTGCGTAATCAAACTTAATAGAAAACTGAGTCTTAATAAAATCACTGATAAAGTACATTAAGCATACTGACTGTCTCGTTGGTCGAAAGTTTGCAAGCGCAACT
>DWJK01004319.1:0-12135 GCA_018248815.1 Croniades pieria auraria
GTTTTAAATTTAAATATCACTTGCTAACGGTGAAGGAAAACATCGTGAGGAAACCTGCACACCTTAGAATGTATAAAAAAAATTCTAAGGTGTGTGAAGTCCGCCAACCCGCACTTGGCCATCGTGGCGGACTGCGGCCTTAACCCTCTCAATGGAATGGAAAAATGGGTCGATTATTTTTTTTATATCTAAAAGCGCAATTATGTAATCAATACATCGTATAATATTTTCCCGTAGCTCATACCGCGGCCGGTATTCTCGTTCGCGCTGGTATTCGGACGTGAAAACAGTCCAAGGCGACCGATTAGCGTACACATTCAGTGACGTGGTACATAGGTGTTATGTACGTGGATGTACTTGGACATAGGTGTCGAGTATGCGTTCCTGTGACATTCGTTCGCATTGTCAAGCGGCTCGCGTCCCCATTGCCGCACGTGCGGAGGAAACCTATGGGCTCCATTGCGTATCGCCTTCGTAATGCTCGCTTGCCTCTTCGTTAAGTAATTCCTTGACCTGTTTATAGGTAGCTCTGTATTTTTCAGTGGCAATAAATGCTAAGGTGTTTCAAATAATATGATGGTACTTCTACCTGTAGTTGTTGCCAATGTTTTCTCTCGCGTTACCCTGGATTCGGAACATTTTTTCGCCTTAAAAATTATATCATATTGTGGTTCCGTCAATTAATATTCATGAGTGCTGACTTAAAAGTATTCTTAATTTTTGAACCACCGGCTAACTCGCCAACAGAGTAAATCTTATATACTATTTTTCATGTACATATATGTCATGTATAACATTTAGCGATGACATAATTTTTGAAAGAATGTTTTGAGTGTCCAGAAACAAAGCCACCACCATCGACTACTTAGACAAGGTCACTAACCATCGAACCGATAAGTTTTATATAAAGGTATATACGAGTAAGGCCAGTTTAAACAGATTATATTATTAATAAAAAACATATCGCGGCATGAAGTCCGTTTAAACGTTTAACGGCTTTATCGCGAGTTCAACCAAATGGCCCGGCGAATTGGCCGTGTGGTCTCCGCCCCTTTGGCCTTGCAAACCACTGTTCAAAATCAATCGATATCCATGCATGTCTGTCCTTCGGGTTATAAAAGTGCTGCGTATCACTTCCAGGTCTAAACGTAAGAGAGAAGGCGAAGCAGCTGGTGAACCTGCTGAAGGACGAGGAGAGGCTGAAGAACGAACGAGGGCGCGCGCTGAAGGCCAAGCAGCGCTTCGCGCAGAGCGCCAGCGCGTTCGGCAGCGACGGCGCGCTCGACACGCCCTCCAGCCCGACCTTCCCCGCGGTGAGTCCACTGCCGCTCCACACCGCCAGGAAACCGCTTCATCACGCACATCATCAACCCATCTCAGTCCACTGCTAGACATAGAACTCATGTATCCGCATACATGAGTTCTATGTCTTCTATGTGTTCTATGTAACATCCGCATGTTTGCTCCTAATCCCTACACTAGTGGGGTGGGGATTGCATATGGAGTGAGCACAGTCTCTCGCACAGCGATGATACTGACCGCTGCAGCTAAGGCATTTGCGTTGCCTAAATAGATTGCGCTACACATGTCAGTACACATTCACACCTTACACACTTAGTTATCTGCCTCGTTAGGAATAGTAATCCTGTTTCAAGTATTGAATCTAATCATTCAGTCATATGTTACTAGTAAAATATATTTTTAAACCTTTTAATAATTCGCGATATTACAATATTTCCATTCATTTAAATTATCTCTTAACTCTATTTTATTTTGATTTTTTTTTTATTCATGTTACTCTAATAATTTCATTCGTTCGTTTCATATCCAAAAATATTTGTTTCTCGTACTGAATACAACTTCAAAAGACACCCAAAACCGACTAAAAATGCCCTTACATGATTACAGCTAAGCAATGATCCCCCAGAATGGGGCGGGCGGGAGGCTGAGCTGGCGCGACCGCTCACCGCTGGCGAGGAGGAGCTGCAGCTGCAGCTGGCGCTGGCCATGTCGCGCGAGGAGGCCGAGCGCGAGGAGCGCCGCCGCCGCTCCGACGATGTGCGCCTGCAGCTCGCCATCAGCCAGTCGCAGAACGACTTCCAGTGAGTGTAGTGTCACATCGGTACTTCTGAACACAACTAGCGGTCCAATAGAATACCCAAATTATACATAAAAGATTAGCGAAGAAATGATCCAGTACATATCCCGTTCAACGTATTATTACATCTTCAATCCCATTAATATCCAGTTGTTAATGAGCCCATCCATCATCCCCCTTTCTGCTCCTCTCTATCCTCAACCTGTATTGTGTCTGCAGATTAGAGTACTACCTCAAGTGTCAAGCCTTTTTTGAATATGGATGGCCGTGGGTGGAGTGTTGTTTACCTCGTTCTTGGATGTACGGAAGTGTCGACTGCCTCCGCAGGTTGTTTTCATGTATAAAGATTGAGATATGTAGTGAAATGTCAATGGTATGGAGGTTGTAGAATTGTTTAGTGTTCAAAAAACTCGTTTGAGTTGTATAATGAGTATAATTGTATCCTTAGTGTCAATGATGCCTGGTAGCAAATTATTTTTATAAATATTTTCATCAGAGAAGTCGGCCCTACATTGTCAAAATAAATAGGAAATCTTTGTTTCCTTAAATACAGTAAAATCACGAAGTACAATTTTAAAGCCACCTATTTGAACCTGTGGGAAAATCATTTGAAGCACAGTCAACTGTATAAGATGCTTACTTAAAAGTGGAGTCAAAAACTTTTTGGCGCCTAAAGTTATTGAAATGTCTGTTCCCTGCTTAACGTGCTTTACGGTTACAGAACAGCGGTGCCGGAACAGAAAGCGGAATCAAGTCAGTCCCATCTACTGGACCTGCTGGACGTGGGGCTAGGCGCGCCCGACCCCTGGGCCGTGAACTCCCCGCCGCAACCCAAACCGGTAACTTAACGTTATTATTTGACATGCAAAACTTCCTATATTGACTAACAGATGGCGCTGTACCTAATTCCCTTAATAACGGTGGGAAGTTTTCTATCAGTATATTACTAAAATTGGTTTCCTTGTAAATTGTTATTTAAATATTTTGTATTTTCGCCTCATTATTATGTGCACTGTGCGAAGGAAGTGAGTGGGTGTGATATAATAGGATCGTACTATCGCATTTGGATTCTATAGCTTGCAGTTGGGGTCCCGGAAACCATAGCACGCACACATGACGAAGGTCATTTAGTTTGAGCTCAACTGATCGGACCTCACCATTCTGTATGTGTCTTTTAACAAAATAAAATATACTATTTTTTATTACTTTCATTTTGCGCAGTCCTTGCACCTGGATCTGGAATTTCGTACATTTCCCGATTCAATGGTAAGAGGGATCGTTTTGTAGGTGGCTAACGTACGCTAGATGCAATATAAAATAAAACACAAACAATTATCATACTTCACGTTTTCCGATGTGTGATGGTAATGACTTCGGTAGCAGCTAAAAGTGACTATATTATTATCTGCGTTATTATTAGTAAATGGTAATGTTATGTGTTTCGCTGGTTCATCGAGTGACGAGTCCACAAGTGATAAGTGTAGACCGCTAATAACGTGTCCGGCGTGGCGCAGGAGAGCTCGTCAGTCGCGTGGTCGGCCGCCAACAGCCCGGCGCGCGACCCCTGGGCGCCGCCCAGCGCGCCGCCCGCCGCGCCGCCCGCCCCCGCGCCGCCCGCCCCCGCGCCGCGCGACCCCTGGGCGCCGCTCGCGCAGGTACTGCGACCATTCCGCTTGCATCTTCACTATGAAATTACTACCGCGCTTCCTGCACGTTGATTGTGGAATTGACTGTAGTTCACCAGTGTTCGACCGATGCGAATGCTTCAGAAAGTATTTATTTACTCGTACCTGACTATCGCGTCACTCGAGAGCATGGATTCGCATACAAAATTGAAACATCGTGTACATTAAGTCTTAAACAAAATTAATAAAAATTTTAAATGTTACCCCTATTGTTATCGACCGTTAACAACTATCTTATGTCAAGGTAATAATTGTTTAGCAGCATTTGCATTATAACTGTCAATTTCGCCAACCCCAGAGCAAGTCGCCCGCGTCAGTGATGTCGTCGCCGTCGTCGTCGGAGCTGGAGCAGTTCGACGCGCTGTCGCAGCGAGCGCGCCAGCACAACAACCCGGAGCCAGACCCCTTCGACTTGTCCACGCTAGGTGAGGAATCGCCGGCTTATCACTTCGACGATACGCTGCACACGTCCTGTTCAATCCTTTCTATATTTGTAACTCACATCGACATTGCAATATGAAGTTGTCTTAAATGTATACTAGCAGTGAGTGCAATGTTTATCGTAGTTTATGCTTGAGTTGTTATGAAATAACAAAAGGAATGCACTACTTTCACTACTAGTTCTAAATTAACCCACACTGAAAATATTTCTTACTGAAAAATTGGTAATATTACGTCCGTATGATTAAAAATGTACCGACTTAATTCACGTATGTTTTTCGGGAGGGCCCGACTTATGTAACATTTGGCCAGACGATTAATGCAGAAGTGTACTCGTACTGTCAACAATTGAAAATAGTAAAGGAAAAGCTAGCCATTAAACAACAGAGATTGGTCAATTGCTCCAGCCCATTGCTGCTTCTCGACAACGCTAGACCCTATATCTCGAGACAGATGATTGCTTAATTGAAGCACCTGCGTTTGGAATGTCTCTGGCACCCACCATACTCCCCGGATATTGCTCCAACAGATTACCATTTTTTTAGCATTTGGACAATTTCTTACTAGAGAATAAATTAACCCCAACGACACAGTACAAACAGACAGGCCTTCAAAGAATTTTTTTATTCTCGCTCCCACAATTTTTTCAGCAAAGGAATCTAGAAATGGCGAAAGTGCATAGATAGTAATGGTACATATTTCGATTGATTAAATATATTATTTCATACGCTAATTTCATATATGTAAGGATTTAATATATACTAAGCTCGATTGTCATTCCAGGTGACAACTTAACCCCCAAGCATGCATCCCCCGCCCTTATGAACAACACGGGCGCGATAAAGAAGTCCCCGTCGGCGTTCCTGGGTGAGAACTCGTCGCTGGTGAACCTCGAACGACTGCTGCAGCCGGCCGCCGCAGACCCGCCCGCACCCAACCCCTTCGCCGCAGAACCCCCGAGACAGCTATTCGCGCAGCCCCCGCCAGTAATTTCGCCACATTTATTATAAATTTTAATGATATTTTTATCGCAGCCTCGTCCAGCTCGAGAACGTCGATCTCCTAAAACAGGATCTAGGAAACTCACGTGCATATACTTCGAGGACACTGGTTTAATCCATCAACGAAACGAAGTACGGGCCGGTATTTAACAGTGAAAAGATAAAATAAAGGTCTGTCAGTCGCGATACATATCGAAATAAGGTACATACATATCCCTTCCACAGGCGAAATTGACAATCAACGAGTTAAAACAACAACAAATGGGGATAACGCCCCCGCCGGTGGGCATGCCCTTCCCCGCGGCGGGGTCGCCGGCCGCCGACCCCTGGGCGCCGCGCGCCGCGTCGCCGTGGTCGCCGCCGCCCGCGCGACACACGCCCAACCCCTTCTTATCCTAGCCGAGGGTAGGTGCCTCTGTCCGTTTACGTCGCATCGCTGGAGTGGTGGAGGATGCAGTGTGATTTTAATTCGAGAAGGGCCTCCTATTAGTGGTAAAGAACTATGGCAGATTTCGTTTCTGTAGTAATAAAAAATGAATATGTTTTGTTTATTCGAGTATTATTATTTTATTATATTTTATATCGACTACTGTCGGTACTGAATACTACTTCTATTAAATGTTTCGTGACATTGATTAAAGTCGTTATAGATGCTCTTCTGATACATCTGAGTAAGTAATGTTGGAAGAGCTATTTTTCGCTTTACCACCCCCTAAGGGAGAGTTAAAACCAATGAATGATAACGGTAACAAAGTATAGTCTTGATTAAGTATATATTTTTACACGATAGTGAACAATATTATTTAAATGTTTCGTGAGTATTTATACACGTGATTAAAAATGTACCGGCTTAACTCACGTACGTTTTCGGGATTGCCCGACTAGTTTCGGACCTGTACGGGGTCCTTCCTCATGAGCTCCCGCCGCTTGCAGCGATGTCGCGACGGAGACTGCGCGGCATGAACGCTGAGGCGACGCGACGTCGTCGACAGTCTTCGTATTCGCTCGATTGTCTGCGGTGACTGCGCTTGCGCATAGGGAGTTATTTGATTGGGCACATACGGCGCTGACTGTGTCGTGCTCTAGAGTATTTACTCAAATAATATATTTCGACGCAGCCGGGAGAATTGATTTTCAGGTGAAGGGCACAGTCCACTCATTGTCCCGGTTGAAATTGGAACATCGGCTCAGTTCTATTGCTTCTCGTATCTTACGAGGTACTAAAAAATTTTCCCTCGCCAGAACGGACACCTTGTCAAAGCGTAAGAAATGAGCCGTGTCCGTGTTGTGGGCATGTTCAGCGACTGCGGACCCTTAGCTGTCCAAGTTCTTTTATTTACTTTACTAGTCGGGCCACCGCGAAAAACGTACGGGAGTTAAGCCGGTACATATTTAATCATACACTACATTTTTTATATCCCCATAAGATAAGTATGGATTGTCTCTCTCTTTAGTAACTTATTTTGGTACACTGATGACCTCATTTTAAGATAAATTGGTAATCATTATAGAAAAACCAATTTGCTTACAGAAATTTAATCAACAAATTCATACACATCTGTTACTGTGGTTAATGGAGATGTTTCTACACACTTTGAATATGAACACTTAATTCTTTTTTTGGTTTGTATGGCATTTTTGCCTAACACTGAGTCTTTCACTGATTCATCCTTTTCTAGACTTTGTATGGAGCTTAGCTCTTTTATCTTCAAGTTACTATTACTACCATAACCAGAGTTCAGATTCATAGTATATTTTATTTCTTCTGTTTTCTGTCTTTTTGGAGGTGGTTCATAAGTGTATTCTTCTTCCATACTGTCATTACACTTATTACAGAAATTTAAATTGGCTGTGAAGGAAATTATACCCTTTGAATATCTAATCACAAATGAAAGTTAAACAACTCTAAAGTATATACAAATGTCCACACATAATTTTGTATACAAAATAACACATAATATACATTGAATTTTTTCCACTTAGGAGTTTTTAGGGTCGTAGAACTTTTTTATATAATACTTATCTTATATAATATATCAACCTTATAATATTCACTTAAATGTATTTAGAGTCAATACTTCATAAAAGCAGTGATAGCCTAGTGGTTAAGAATTCAGCCTCTCACTCTGGGGGTACTGGATTAAAATCTATGGCGCGCACCTCTTTACAAAAATGCGCTTTAAGTTTAAATGTCACTAGCTAACGGTGAAGCATCGTGAGGAAACCTGCACATCTTAGAATTTATAAAAAAGATCCTAAGATGTGTAGTCTGCCAACCCGCACTTGGCCAATGTGGTAGACTATGGCCTTAACCCTCTCAATATGAGGAGACCCAAATTCCAACGGTGGAATGACAAATGGGTCGATTATTATTATTATTTATATTTTACTTCATAAAACCATTATTAAAATCCTTTCATTTCACCTTTTGTTGGTCTAGTGTTGACATGCAGGACTGCCGGTAAGGTCACTGTTTGAATCTGAATATGGTATTCTTAAGTTTGCTAACTTGAAATTGGTAGTAGTAATGTGGTATGTGCCATATAACAGATGAAACATTGGAGTACTACATACTCCTGTACCTAAATTCATTTATTTAATTACATAACTTTGAATACAAATACATTGTGTGAACTTACACTGAATTATAGCTATACACTGGTCAAGATATTCTTTTGTGTTGGTGTCTTTGGCAAGTGCAGGTTCAATCGTTAATAAGTAACCAGGTCCATAATAAGGCCACTCATCATGTTCAGGGATGTTTTCATCCAATACCACTCCCGTCATCAGTGCCAGAAGAGTAGTCCAAAGACGTGCAGCATTTGTATGTTTGTAGCCTCCTAAAATATGTCCTTGTTAAAACATTATTAAATTCTTTTTACATTAGGGGGCATCCATTAATTACTGGAGGCATTCAAGGAGTGGGGCAGGGTCAAGTTGAATGTTATCTAATTCTACTTTGGGTAGAGAGAGGGGTCTCACCAAATATCACTTAAGTATGTTTTGCAAGAAACAGAGCAAAATTGCAAGACAATAGTATTTAATGTTATGTATCAATTTAAGGATTTTAATGTTTAATTTTTACTATAATTCTAGTGTACTTACTCAAACATTATTTTCTTTTAAGAATAAAACCGATACATTTACAAAATACATCCATTTTGAAAAATCTCATGTGAGATTGGAGGTTGCGGTGCGGGGTTGAGCAAAATCTCCATTCAAAAAAGTTTAAAATCATCTCACGTAATTGACGGACGCTCCCTTAAAGTGGACTTGTGACGTAATCTATTTACTAATTGAGTGAGTCACCCTATTTATGAAATTGATTTGAAATGATATGAAATTGATTTGAATTGAATTTAAAAATGAAATTAGATTTGATTTTGATTTTTTGATATTTCAATAGATTTTTAACTTTGTCTTAAAACTAACTGAAATTTCTTTGAAACTAATGTTGATAAATTTCTGTGTCTTGAAATTACAAGCGAAATTTAAATAAAAAATGTGGATTTGTATTTTTTTTTTAAACCAAAAATATAAAGTTAAATTTTCTCCTAAATTTACAAAATACTATAAAATTCAATGAATGTATTGGAGCAACATATAAATTTTTTGCTCAATACATAACTCACTGAACTTTCCTATTTTAAGAAATACATAGTAAATAGCCTTACATACCACCACCCAAAAACATTGTAGGTTTTCTTTTATCAAGGACGCTTTGGACACATTTGCAGTAGCTCCAAGCTGTAAGCCCCGCTCCACCGCGAGGATCGTGCGCTAATGCATCTGCTCCACACTGCACTACAATTGCATCGGGCATGAATCTTGAATAGATCATTGAAAAGACTCTAAAAATAATTACGGTATCAGAAATAAATAATGGGAGAATAACAAAACCACACGAAAAATCATCTACTTATTGCTCCTATACATAATTAAAATATTTCCTTTAGTAAATGTGACAAAACAATATTGACTGTCAATATTTGGACACTAGACATCCGTTGAGAAGTATTCACTTAAATTTATATCAATTGGAACAAAAGTCCCAAATAAATTCAGTTTTTGTCAAAAAGTTTACTGCAATTTAATTAGATAATTTTTTAAGAGTAAAACCCTGCCAGCATCTAGGTATAAATCAGGACATCTAACTTAGGACTCTTTAGAGCATGGGTGATTAGGCTTTTCTCAGGCATGTGTGCTCTATCTTAAAACACATCTATACTTTCTATATGGTGAAAATGCAAATGAACAGTAGCTTATCATGTAATAAAATAACTGGCCACTCACTTATGGACTTTACCTGCCAACCTCAAAAGGACACTGCAAGAATAGGAATTCTAGTGTGAGTTAAGGCACTTAGTATAGATAGTTTTAGTAACAGAATTGCAAAAATAGTGTCAGTTATAATTCTAAGTCCCACTAACATATGTTAGCAAGAACAGTAGTTAGAATCTAATACTGTTTTGAAACTGGTTGATTTTCCACTCATTATACACATTGCCACTCCTCAGAAAAGCTACCATACTCATCACAAAAAAACAAATTGTTATAGTGACACTTGACTTACTTTTCAAATACATAGTCTAATGTGGAATCAGAATATCCAGCCCGTAGAGGAACATTGCAGGTAAATCCTTTGCCAGTCAAACTACCAATATCATCTACTGTGCCCGTTCCAGGATAAAATCCTGTTTCATGCTTGTGGAATGACAGTGTGAACACAGACTTGCTTAAATTATATGCATCTTGAACACCATTACCTATAAGAATACAAAATTACAAGGTTATATCCCCATAGAGTTCACAATAAGACTTATGGAATCGTAACATAACATCACATCTGTATTTCACCAAAGGGAAGACCATCTTCAAAAACAGGCAGAGGGATTTAATTCTCTCATTTTTCACCTATTATATGTTGTAATAAATAGGAGGTAAGCCTATTGCCATACACTGCGTGCAGATCTATAGTCCAAGTGACAACTAGAAATTTCAAGTTAGAAAAATCCAATAATACTTTGTCAGCCCGGGGATCGAACCCAGTACCTCTAGCTCAGAAGTCACACTTGCAACCATTAGACTAACAAGAGTCAATAATTCTTGATAAATAAATTATTATGTTTTTGTTTCATATCATACTAACTTCTTACCATGGTGAACATCTAAATCTACATAGAGCACTTTAGAGAACTTCTTTCTCAACTTTTCAATAGCTAGTACTATGTCATTAACATAACAAAACCCATCTGCACCAAACCTATAACAAAAAGAATTGAGATTTTTCACAGACACTAGAACATTACAAACATGTTCAAAGTCTGCAGACCATCATTACATTTAATTAAAGATGACAAAGCTCTATAAATCTGTTATATAAATAAAATTGAAGGGTCCATATGTAATAATAAATAACAGTGTTTTAGACTGGAGCACCTTCATATCTTGACTTGATGTACAAAAGGGCAGATCAAATCATCAACAATCCAAGGATTTCAGAATGGTTGGAGCATTTAAGGATGTGACGAACCTTGGATTCCTTATTTGTGTTCTACTAGCTATACAATAGTGAATGATTCAAAGAACTGTATGACCTAGTATCTGTGTCACTATTCCGCCACCACATTAACTGGACTTGTGGTAACCCTCAACAGCTGGGTTTGTACACTAATTTTTGCTAAGTACATATTAGTTGTGGAATGAGCTACTGTATAAGGATTACCCAGAGCATTTTCACATGGAGTTCTTAAAAAAACACAGAGAGCCCTCTTCAAAGCCAGCAGAGCATTGGCCATTCTCACTGGTGTTGCATATGTCCATATGTGACAGTGAATAAATACACTTAACAAACAAAAAAAAACATTTGTAAGTCTTTTGCAGTTATTCTTTGTGGTATGCATAACACCACAATGATCCCCTACCATCATTCCCAGTGTAGATTATGGACAGAACCACCACTGTTTTGAGATACCTATGTCTAGCAGCAGGCTGCAGCAAGCTTTTGATGATTTGATAAGCACCTGCTTTATTTACCTTTGAGCATGATGCCAGCCACCACACCAATTGACAGCAACATCTGCTATGCCAAGCAACAGACACTTAGCCGCTGTTATAGAACCTCCAGCTATTGTCGAGATTAACTTATACATATCTGAAACTGGTGGGCTGTCATAACCTGCAATAACAACAATGAATGTTTAATAGTAGTGCAAAATGTAGCACATAGTCGTTTGGATCTTTTTAATGACCATTTTATAAATCGTGTAAGTTGCTAGTAATTCTCGGGATTTTTGACCCTTTGGCATATTATTTATTAAAACAATACGAAATAAATATTCCACGTCAGATATCCTGCTTTTATAACATGTACTCTAGATTTACCTTACTTAAATTGACAGTAATCATAACAATTAAATTATATTGTAAGTTGCAGAATGCTAATGTTTGTTTTATTACATACCAATACCATACTCGTCATCGATAAAGTCTGGTATATACTCGTCATCTATATCAGTGATTTTCTTTAAATGGTCCAGATACAATTCAGAGTGAAACTCTCTCAAGTCATTGTATGTAGCGGAAGATGAGCGAACTACTTGCATACGATCCAGAAGACCATATACTGATATCAGATTGTGCACCAATGAGGCCTGTTGAATTTCACGAATTAATTTCAATTCACAAACAACAACAGAATGTATTTACGTAAAATGAACTACGACTTACCCGGCCCGCAACCGCAGGCAAACGATCACATTGTTGAAGAAGTTCTGCGTCCCACACATAGGATATCTTTGGTTTATTCATATAGATATCTTTACAAATAGTGTCGACAAAATTAAAAACTAGACAATATGATCATGTTATTAGTTATTGTTTCTTTTTTTACACTTGACAGATTAACATT
>DWJK01004320.1:0-12133 GCA_018248815.1 Croniades pieria auraria
CAAGTGATATTTAAACTTAAAACGCACTTTTGTAAAGAGGTGCGCGCCGTGGATTTGAACCCAGCACCCCCGAGTGAAAGGCTGAATTCTTAACCACTAGACTATCACTGACCTATGAGGCTATCACTAGAATTACATACATACCTTAATACATATCCGTACATTATGTCCGAGTAATAATACCTTTTATAATCAGGTTTTTTTAATAAAAACTTACCGAGACAGCTAATACTAGCTGTCTGGTTGGTTACTGATTTTCAAAATTAAAACTTCGTACTCTCTGCCTACTCCGTACAAAACCTGGTGTGACCGTTTAATAACAATTAAAGCCTCGTAAGTTCGAATGGACTTCACTCAACGTGTATGTGGAAGAACAGCGTATTCTACCACTAAGCTGTAATATTTAACTTAAGTACCGGTGTGAACAGTGTGCTTACTAGAAATGCTCTGTAAAAAGAGGCGTTTGTTATTTGTTAGGCAACGAAATCAATTAATTGAAACAATAGTAACCAATAGTGATAGAAACAAACAATGATAACAGTTTGTACAGTTCTATAGAGAATAGTTATGACCGGTCCTCGAGAACTGCGGCTGGTAGGAACTGTGTAATGACTTCGGTTGTCGGAATTGTGATGCCACCAGATGGCAGCAGTGGGGCTCTAACGAGTGAGTTTTGTTAGGAATGCCTGGTGTAGTTTCATCGTTAATATTTTTAGAGGTTACCTCAGCCTCATCAAGTCTACTCTTGAGCCGGAGTATGCGCAGCTTACAGTGACCAGTGACACCAGTGAGGAACCTAGTGATCAGACGTTAGGTAATATGGCTTATTTATTGCCCTAGTAAGTTCGACCGCAGTTTGAAAATGAGTCTAATAGACCGCAATTTTAAGAATTTTGGGAGCGACTTAAAACGCCACGTTCGGTTCAGATTTCACAGTAGATATCTCTTTCTGTTCCTTCTCATCTCATGCGGTATACCCCTTTAGAGCCAGGTACTCAATCTTTACTACATTTGTACGAAGAAATGGAGCAAAGCAGTGTTCAGAAATATTTCCATCACTGCTATGGGTGTTAAAGATTCCCATCATAAAGCAGCAACCAAGGCTTCGCAGGATGCTAAGAGCTTTTGAATGAAGTACTTATGACGTTTTGATACTCCACGTTTAAATTAGATCAGAATCAACAACATGTATATGACTAATAAAAAATATTTATAGAATCGGGAATCGTTTACCGTCAGAGGACAAGAGTGGAGGTATAAAAAAGTAGAGAACGTAGCTAAGAACTGATTACAAAAAGTGATCGCGATGTACATAGATGTTAGATGTTTGTTTATAAGTCAATAATTTGCAGAGAAAAGTTAAAATTTGATAACTGACTATTTTAATTCTACATAATAAGAAAATGTTTAAATGTATAATACACAGGTTCTCAATATTTTTTTGTTTTTACTTCCAACAGACCAGTTGTTCCGACGGCAGTTCGATTCAATTTACTGAACATATGTATAAGGCTCGCTAGTAAATATAATAATCAGAAATGAACTGAGACATAGAAGGTTAAAACGGTGAGACCAGATTGGTCCAGTGAATGTATGGTGAATATAAATATGGCTCTGTTGTAAATCAGTCAGATTAAAATGGAATCTGGAGAAAAATACGGGGACCCGCGCGGCGTCGCGGGTGACGGTTGAAATGTATTTTTGCATTGTTAACGTTTCGTAAAGGCAGCTTGTGCGTAACATAAATACCGGACACAGTGGGCGCGACGCTTCCGAATGAAATCGACGTTGAATAAATCGGCGAGTATCTGCCCGGCGGAGCGGTGCCGGTAGGCCCCCGGCGGCGACGCGCAGTAAATTGCACCGAAAAAGAACGGTCCAATATGGCAGCCGTATCGAACGCTGCTAACTTACGAGCGCGTCGGACACGAGGCGCTAAGTGGCCTATCGTGTTTTTCAAAATTCAAATACCGGGATTGTCGTACTACGAAAAAACAAGAGGAATCGACAGCGGACCCTCGGCATTAATCAGGCTTAAACGGGCCGTGGATATTATCATTGCTCTACATCTAGCTTTTGTATGCTCGTCATGGAGCTTGTATGTAAAGTACTTAAACATCGCTTTGTTTACTCTTTTCTTTGTCAAATGAAAATATATTACTTGACACTGTTTTAAAAAAGAACTGTCATTCTATATTTTCCGGTTACTATTTATTAAAGAAAAAAGCGAGAAGAATTGATTACTATGTTGGTTTAAGTTCTTCTTATCAATATTCACTGCTATATATAAGAAATAAGAAGCTGCAAATGTTAATAAACTTAGTTTAACGCCAAACAAACTATAGGTATAGAGACCACGTCATCATAGCAACCGCCAAAATTAAAGTTTACCCAGATTGAGTGTACTTAACTCGATTAATTATTATTATTGCCCATTCTACCTCACTCCGCTGTTCAACTCAACTGGAAGTTCGTTAATCCAACGAGGTTATATACAAAGGGAACTGCGGTGAGCCTGAAAATTAACTTGGCCCGGTCTATTGCCTTTGAATTCAACCGCTGCCGTTATAAAGACGTGTTTGTTTATTCGTTTTATACCACATGCGCTGTCGAAACGTTCAAACAGTAAGCGCGATAATTTGATTTGAATTTTAATAAAAAAAAAAGGTGCCCCCAATTTGAAGTTCGCTTTTCAAGTTAGTTTCGAGGAAATTGAGTTTTCTCTCGGAACTTCTGTTGTAATTTCTTTGAACAAAAGATCTGTCTCGCTCCTTTCAAAGACATTAGGTTTTCTTTTCCTTCAATTTGTTGGGGCCGCGTGTACACGACGTTAAGACTTCCTGAAGGCGTTACGAGGTATTGAGAAGTATGTATGTATGTACTCAATATGGTTATACATACCCCGAAGTAGAAAGTAGTTAACAGACACCCGGTTGCCCCCTGACACGGGATTCGTTCAACATTTTCTGGCCTACAACATGTTTAGGCAAAAAATACCGAGTGCCAAATATCCTTATCCTTACGGACGTAAAGTACTTCTTTAAATTCATCACTAATTGCATATACGCATTCCAGTATCGGAGAAATCCGAATGCCTCATCAGAAATAGCGGAAGAAATACGTTTGAATTAGGTATTCACTGGCCCTGGTGCCATAATAATTTTTTTTCGTCTACTTCAGACAAACTCAGTGACGTATACTTAGAAACCCTTATGTCCGACAGTGGACGGAAATGGTTTTACACCCCACTTAGCAACTTAATAAAATTTGGATATTTCCTATTTGTGAGCGACCGCTAACGATACAACGGTCGGCGCACCGCGTCATCATCATACAACATAATCTGAATGCGATCATCGATAATGGTTAGTTCAATTTCCGACAAATACTCCAAGACCACGCTGACCTCTACTGTTAGGGCTCCACCAGACAAAACGTGACATGCTAGTTAACCTAGGACCGATAGAAATATTTTTGCATATGTAATCTGGAAAAATAACCTGTTCTGATTAAATATTGTTGTATAAAAAACTGATAAAAAATGTCAACCTAAATCATTTTGAACGTCGATACATAACTTGATTAACTTGACAAGACATAAATGATTCACTTAACACGTAAGCGTCTTGTGGTTTTCTTAAAACAGTTTTAATAATGTTACAAATAACATGGCATGTGTGTGTATGGAAGGTGCTTTAAGTGTTCAACATCGGAGAATTATCGCGACGTTGCGCTCGATCATGTCTTGTAAGCACTTGTAACAGTAATTTGGAGGTGATTTTTCCTCGCCCGATGCCCGACCCTCAAGAGCGCAATGATACTTCGTACGATGCTAATAATAATATTCAGGTCCTTCCATTAAATTGCTTCGACGTGTGCCTCATTTCAACTTCAATTTTGGTCCTGCGAAACGGACGCTTTAATTGTTGACCTTCAAGCGACCGGCCTTATCACCGGTGCTTGCTTAACGGCACCAATAATTTATCGTTCTTAAACTAATTAAAATAAACGTTAAGCGATCCATAAATAATCCCAAAGTTTATTTATTTCCTTGTTCAAAACACGACATAACATTTTTTAAGAATCGCGGGACGTGCTCATTAAAGTGGACTTTCTAAATAAGCTTACAAGCGTGTGATAGTGCTCAAATGAAAGTGGGCAAGATCGGCCAGTGCTCGCTGCACTCGTAAGTCCCCCAGCACGCGTTGACGGCGCGCGGCCCGCGGCGCGTCGTGAGCCGCCGCCGTCGCCCCGTCGCCCCGTCTGCTTCACTTCGCATTATTTACGATTTTTATTACGCCGTAAAAATGCGCGAATTCTTACGGTGAGGGCACGCCTCGGTCGCGCGTGGATCCACGCGTCGATAGCCGCTTCGTGAGCGCGGCGATACTGCATATAAATCTGCTACGTTCGCCGGCAAATCTTAAAGACAAACCATTTTATGATGCAAATTTTTAAAAAACTCCACTTTACTTTTGTTGAAAAATTTTCAACGCAGCGAACTTCCTCAAAAATACGCCAGCTTTGACAATAACGTTTCGTATAATGCAATTTCGACGACGGTAAAACTCGAGGAAAGGAGGGCCCCGTCCGTCTCACTCATAGCGTTCTCTGTCTCATTATTGTCGTACAAAATGTAATGTCGCGCTATCGTGCGATTTCATTTTAAGTGCTCCGTGAAGTTGTCGCAACCCGAAATATTTTCCATTACTTAAAAATTAACGCAAGTTATTGTTGAACGTTTCGCTTGATACAGAGTACGTTTAGAATTTAATTTACCAAACAAACAAAGCTTTTACCCTGTCACAATTCATTGTGGCAAACACTGGCGCTCAGCTGGGCTGCATTTTCATTGTTTTATTTAAGCTCCTATTGTTTTTAGTACATAGAAAGGTGTGATCATTAAATTCTTTTCAATAAGTAGAGAAATGAAGACTTAAGTACATTTATATCATTTATAAATTCATTTATTGCCACATAATAGCAAATTATACAAAAATATACAATAAAAAAAAAATTACAAATTACAGAGGAGAAGAAAAAACAAGTTTAACAAAAGCATAAAATAAAAATAATTAAAAAAAAACAAAAGAGTAGATAAAACAGATTAATTTACAAAACGTATAAAATACAAAAACAACAACATTAGCCTATCTCAGTCTACTGTTGGACACAGGCCTCCCCTAATGAGCGCCATCGTTATAAAGTCGTATAAAATAACATTAATGTAAATATACATTTTAAGATTAGAATTAGATTAAGTTATTTAGTGGAAAATCGCTGACGAAAATCTCTACTTACCGCCTCCGTCAGAATGGCAAAACCTTTTCCCGGCTCGTCAATACGGCACGAAATGGCGCATAGAGGGCGTAACGATAGTTTGAATAGAGAACGCTGCTTGTTTACAATAGCTGCGGGTAGTTCGTGATCCACTCTCCATTTATATGGGAAGAACATCAATGCCGCGTGCGGCTGCGGCGGTCATATAAACTACCACTTTTAAAGTGTCTCCCCTTCCTCTTGAACTTCAAACGTCAAGGGGTGGTTTCGGGGTGTCGCAATGAATGACGAGGGCTCTTATTACTTTGGTCGCTTCGCTGCCGGAGCCTCTGTTATGGAACTTTATGAAATGAAGTGCGTTTTATACGGTCTTTGATGTTTGGTTTCGCGCTTTTAGTTTCTAGTGGCTCCCAAAGGGTCGGCAATAACAACGTAAAGTGAAGTGCCTGCGGTCGTAAGTACTGCCATACGCTGCGATCACTATATTAAAATGAACATAAGTTAGTTTTCGGAAAAACACCACCAAACTAACATGAAAATACTAAGTAGGTAATACAATAAATATGTTAGTAACAAAATGTTACTTCAAAAATACTCATTTAAAAACTGTACATCCATTAAGACATGTGCTAAGATTAATAATGTTTTATTTTATTGCGAGTGCGTTCATTGCAAATTTCATACTTAACTGTTAGAAGTCAGTATCTAGTAGTTAAATATATGAACTTGCGTACAAAAAAAAAACTATACTTTTCATGTAAATAACATGTGATTTCGCTATTACTGTTACTTATCTCAGGAATGTGTCGGTTGTCAGTGTCAATCATATCTTTAAATACCTATCATGTAGACAAACACGACTAGTTTATAGATACACTCATTAGTTAGAAGGAAGCATAAATCTATAATAAAGTTTACCAGTCAGTCAGTCGCATTTGGTTCTTCGAAAATAGGAATGCGTGTTAATAAATTCCATGCAATTTGTACATAAATTATGGGCTTGATTTAAGCCGAGTCCCATTAGCTTTAACGATTGTATTCCTTTAATCTGCTCGGATGAAAAACGCCTTACAAAATCACGGTTAAATAAATCTCATGAGATGACCTATAAAACGTGCTGAGAGTAATCTCGTTAAAATCCTTTGCGGGTAGTTTTAAAACAAACGAGCGGGGAGATGCGGGCGTGAGGGGGCGAGTCGCTCGGGGGGCGCAGCGAAGGCGAGCGTGACGCAACTGACGACACAGCGGTCGCATCTAATTAAATGGGACATTCTCATTTCGTCCGCGACAATTTTATGCTCAGATTTAAGACTTCGCACAGTAAAACGTAGGGATTTACGATCGAGAACAGGCCTCGTCGACGGATAATTTTCTCGATTGTACCTTTTAATGATTCCTGGACGTGCGGCCGTCGGTGATATTATAGCGATCGATATTTCATTCGACGCTAGCCGGACAGTAAGGACCATCACGACACACAATGACATACGTTTTTTGTATTTTTAAATACTCATCTAAAATGAAATAAGAAACACGTTTATGTGAAAAATGAACTAAAAAGTAAAAAATAATTTATTTTTAATTGGCTTTTTAAGTGATCTATTGTCACCATGCACCCCACGCTTTTTTACATTGCAATACATTTTTTATTTACACCATTCTTAATCCAAATTTATTCAAAATTTTACACTATTCCTAATTTAAATTTATTTACAATAAAATACATTTTTTATCGTGTTATTTAATATTTTTAATTATTATTTAATTAAAATATCTTGCTACAGAATGGTGCGGGTGTGGAAGCGATCAATAAAGATGGTGATCACTATTTAATATCCTATTTAATATACTATTTAATATACTAGTGCAGTGATAGTCTAGTGGTTAAGAATTCAGCCTCTCACTCCGGGGTGCTGGGTTCAAATCCACGGCGCGCACCTCTTTACAAAAGTGCGTTTTTCAATTTAAATATCACTTGCTAACGGTGAAGGAAAACATCGTGAGGAAACCTGCACGCCTTAGAATTTATAAAAAAAAACCAAAGTGTGTGAAGTTCGCTAACCCTCACTGGGCCAGCGTGGCTAACTAATGGCCTTAATCCTCTCAATATGAGAGGAGACCCATATTCCAAAAGTGGAATGACAAATGGGTCGATTATAACTAACTCCATAATAGCCAGAGCTATTCCAACATTCCAACACATTACATCACTTTGTTTGTTAATATGGTGGTTTAACGTTTTCGTTTCCAGAGGCCCGGCTCTGCAACGGCAATAAAGTACACATCCTGGCCAGTCCACTGCTGCAATACATGAGAGCATTGCTGGCCAGCGATGACATACGAGCACACAGGAGCTTGGCGACACAGGTAACATATTCTTTTTTCAAGGTGTTACCTCATTACTTCATTAGGGTTCATCCATAGAGGTTGTCTCTACATGGAGTTTTTAAGTTGGATCTTCCAAGTCGAATTGTTTTACACTGTTTCTTAACAACATTCTTCCAGTGGGTAGGTGCTCTTCTACATGCAGTGTTATATATTTGT
This sequence comes from Croniades pieria auraria, assembly GCA_018248815.1. Taxonomy (NCBI): domain Eukaryota; kingdom Metazoa; phylum Arthropoda; class Insecta; order Lepidoptera; family Hesperiidae; genus Croniades; species Croniades pieria. The sequence continues at coordinate 7,825 of DWJK01004320.1, forward strand.
GATATAAACATAACTGGTGAACTGTGGGAGTGTACTACACGCCTCTGTCTACCCCTTCGGGGATTATAGGCGTGATATTACGTTTTTTTTAAATTTCAACCTGGCCCATTGATGCAATAAGTAGTGTAATTTACTGGACTGAGATGGGTGTCCCTTTGGGGGTATATGCTCAAACAAAACATTTCTTTTCGGAAGGATTTTGAATATATGTTCTGTCGCTGGGTTTAAAACGTATTCAAAAATTATAGAGATTCTAACTTCAATATCATAGAAATCTAACTTTAATTATAAATCGAAATTGTTTGTTAACTTTTAGGAATGGAATCATTATTTTTTGTTTTTTATATTTACAGTTAATGCAAAACGGAAGAGAGCTGCTGTCAGTGTTATCACAAGAATTAGATGATTTATCCATATCAATTCGGCTTCGTCTACTCACCCCACCTCCTGTCAGCATCATATGGTTATTGCTGTCGTCAGATTTATGTCTCAACAAGTTTTTACCTTTACCAAACACACTGCAACAGTTCTACGCGGCCCATCTAGACTTGACAGCTGACGAGAGCTACTCGGAAGTCAGCTATGGGTCATGGAAAAAGTCACAAGAGAAAGAAGAAAATAATGAAGAGAAAGTGAGTCAGAACCTGTCGCAGATTAGTCTAAACCATGAAGAAGACACGAAACCAAAGTTGAGGCCGATTCTGGGAGCTGGGGCTGGGTTGCTAAGACAAGAGCAGGCACAATTGGACTTTGACACATGGATACCTAAAACTAATCTTGCTAAGCGGTACGATTTGAACTCATGGAGACAGGCCGAGGAAGAAAAGAAGGAGGAGCCTGCAACCGAACCGGTGTTTAATCCCTCAGTGATGCCACCAAATTTACAAAATTATCCAGTAACAGTTCCCGACTATCCACCTCCCAATCGTTTCAATTATCCAGAAAATTATCCAAATTACCTGCAACAAGGCGATGGTACGTATATACAGAACCAGTTCGTCTCCAATTCAAACTACACGCCACAGGGAGACTTCGTGCAGTTCACACCTGAAAGACCAAATCCAACTCCGGAAAGAGTCAACAATGAGATACAGAAGAAGGGTACCTCGAAGCGACCAGTAGAGAACTGGAGAAAAGAGATCACTGAAACAGTAAAAGAAGACGCAAATAAGAATAAAACTAGAAATTGGACTCGACAGCACTCGAAAGACAATATCAATGAGGATGATGACAAGTACAAGGATGTAAGAAGACAGTCTCAAACGAGGCTGAACAGGCGAAACAGTGGAGAAATATCTGACGGTTCAACTAAAACACCTTCAAGGAGACATGTGACTGAGGTACCAAGGAATCAGAAATACTGGGATCATGATGATAGGTGTGACAAGGACTACAATAGTTAGTGAATGTGCAATGACTGTGAGATAGAATGGTGCTGTAATAAATTGTCTGTGGTGAACATTTTTATGAAGAGAATACTTGAGTTTGAGGATTTTTTAACTGCATTAGACGTCAACCAACGTGATAGACTATGGCTTTATCTTTCTAGTCTACCTTCACTTATTCAGTGTGACAAAATAATGCCTTAACTTTCTCACTTGGAAAGATCCGTGTCCAAAAGTGGAATGATGGAAAGGTATCATGACGATGATAATGAAATGAAATATTTTGCTCCAAATAGGTCTTTCCATACTGTTAGTCCCTTGCCATTAAATATTATTCCCAGTTACTTAACATTTCATTATTCACTGTCTCGCTTCTCTCTTATTACAGCGCCATCTATCATTACAACTTAATTTCATTGAACTAAATTTAAGTGGTATAAATAATAACGTTGGTCACTGATGGATGGTGAAAAATATTATGTGCTAAAAACTGAACTTAAATTAGTTATATATTGAAAATAATGTACAAGAAGAGTCATTTAGGTCTTGGTTAGTATAAAGAAGTAACTTTTGTTCAGCTGTTCCGAAGTAAATGTTTCTTTAATAGTGGCCAGATTGTGTATACTGTCAGATCTCAATGACTCGCTTTGTATTGTGAAAGTATATTGAATAGTCATATATTTTTGTCTATAATAAAACGTTTATATATTGCACAAATCACGAAAAGGGTATGTTTAGGCAAATGTTTGGAATGTTTTTAATTGAAAGTGCTGAAGATAGTAGTCTAATCCGTGTCTTCCTAAAAGATTGTATTTCAATACATACTTTTGACATTTCTCTATCTGCCCCCTGAGGGACCTGATGTGATGATATAATAATAATAGTTTTACCATGATTCTTGTGAGAAATGACTGCTGGTTGGAATATAAGCAAAATTTATTGAGTTGACCATAAATTTTAGTCCAATTTTTGATAACACTGACCATAGTGTCAGGGATTCTGTGTTTGATTCTTATAAAGGACAAACATTTGGGTTGCATGCAAGATTATTTGATCTGTGTTTAGATGTAAGTTATCTACACAGTCACGTATTTAGCAATTCATGTATTTAATATATCAGCTATAACATAGAGTTGGCTTTCCTCATGAGCTCCCGAGAGTTGGCGGTATGTAAGACGCCCTTAAGACCTTACCAGCATTATTGTTGTTAGAGTGAGAACAACGCTGCTCGGTCGACTTGTTGCTTCTCGGCTGTTCTGTTCAAATAACATTTGCCTAAACATCAACGCAAACGTAAACCATAAATATATTTAAGTAACATCGCGAACAGTTGTTCTATTCTTATTTTTATCTTATTTTTATGCTGCTCAATTACGAACATACCTACCAGAACTCATGACAATACAATATCATTATTTTAATGAGAAAAGTTTACGCTCACTTGATAATATAATGGAGCTCCCCGTAGTAGGTAGCTTATAATAGAGCTCCTGGCAGTAGACAGCTCATTCTCCATAGACCTCTCTTTTTCCATTCTTATAAAATCTTCTATATCGTGAATAAAAATACACGTAACGCCATCTGTTGATAAGTGCTGCAAAATTGTGGACAAAAGTTGTCAACTATTTATTAACATCCAGAAACATTGATATTGGCCAGTTTATTTCAAATGAACATAATACTCATTGAATTAATTGTTTAACATAAAAGAAAGAAGCAGTGCTTTCTGTTAGAACCGCAACCACAGTAACCCAGTGGCAATTGAGCTCTTCCGTACATTGTTATTTTTAACACAGCTTAGAAACCAGTATATGTACAGTTAAATTTAAAGTCAAATCTTTCCTCAATACAGTAATGAAGTTGCAAAACGGACTCTAATATTGGTTAGCTCCCAACGGTTTTGGTACTCGGTGTTATTTAGTTCAGTACACTACGTTTTAAAAGAGTAAGGAAATTCGAAGTGGGCATTGAACTGTAGACAAAATGGAACTAAAATCGCATACATCTAGAAGTCTGCCAACCGGCATTAGCCATCAAAGAACACTGACCTTAATTAAGCCTTACTCTGAGAGGAACCTTGTGTCCAATAGGGTATGGTAAAAGGATCAATGATAATCATACACCCAGTACTGTTCTTGTTTGGCACTAGGTCGGAGCTCCATTAAAACTCAGGATAATATTTTACATTTACTCTTCGGTTTGTTAACTTAATTTTATCTAAAATTTATTATTTCCAGTATTCCATTTATAAGATTATTACACTGTAGTGAGTGATCTCCTTTTTTTCATATAATATTTGTTTTAGTCGTAACTATGTTTCAAAACGAATCGAAACTTGTCGTCGTTTTAGCTAATTGTCAAACATTTACATAAAACAGGTAATATATTGTGTCGTGTCCATAAAACATACAATTCAGAGAAATATATATAAATAATGTTAAATGTAAAGAAACACGCGGGCGGTCGCTAAAGTATGTAAGGAAGTATATTATGTACCTCTACAATAAATATTAATAAATAAAATTCGCATAATTATACGATAAGTAATAGTAATGTAATATTCATAATTTTTTTACATACAGAGAATTTGAAAATTTGTGCGCCTACCCACAATTTGTTCGAATTATTAACGGTTTTATAATTTGAAATTGGAAGCAACTGAAAATACTGTTGAGATTATGTCTCGGAAACTGAACCTGATGTCAGCAATGTCTGGACTCATAAGCCATCAGCACAGTGCTTTATTCCTATACTACCACTATTGGCAAGTTAGTTTTAATCGTGGAAATATTTTAAAAAAAAGTAACGTCACGCCTGTAATCCCCGAACGGATAGGCAGAGGAGTGCAGTACACTCCCACGTTTCACCAGTTACGTTTACGTCCCATGGAATAAGTGGTGAGCCTATTGCCATACACCGGGCAC